>CATIWM010164504.1:0-29641 GCA_949671775.1 Mallotus repandus | reverse complement strand
TTTTTAACTGAGGCGTTAAATTTGTCTTCAATCTGAGTTAAAATAAAAAATATTGAAAAAATCAGTAAAAGGAAAAAAAATGCTAAAAAAAACAACCATAATAGCAAAGAGAGTGAATTATATTTGAAAGAAAAAAATTTAAAAAAAATTTTTAAAAATTTTTCAAGTTAACAATAATTTTAAATTTTTTTTTAATGTTTGATATATTTATATAAAGATCTAGCTCCTTTTATGACAATGTTCAGGCCAACTCCCAAATCTGATGATGAGTCCGCCGCGACGGTAGTGTTGTTTATGAAGATTAAATTAATGAGAAGTTTAGCGGCATTGTGTGAACAAATGATGAAGCGATTCATGTCTGAGTCATGAGCGAGTGATTTAAGTTGATGAATAGCAAAAAGGCATGAATGATTTGAATTAAAGACGGAGATGGCTTGGTGATACACCAATCTTGGATTAAACGGCGAAGTGTGTGGTTAGGGATGAGAGTCTTGGATTAATCCCACGCCCATGTTTTAATTTTCTCTTTCATAATCAACATCCATAATCCCACTCAGCCTCATTAAGCCAATCACCTTCTTTTCTGTCCACATCACCACTATGCTTTGTTCATGTGTACACTAACTTAACGGTGATTTCAAATTTTTTAACTGAGGCGTTAAATTTGTCTTCAATCTGAGTTAAAATAAAAAATTGAAGACTTTTTAAAATATAATAAATTATGAGGGATTTATTGAAATAAAGTACTATAATTCGGGGCTTAAAAATGGGTTATTCCTTTCATTAGTAATGTACCAAAATTTTTAAAGGACCTTTATTGGTGAGGGAAATCAATGAATGGCAATTAATTGAAAAGTTGGAGAAGAGTTTATTTTATGACTCGAATGGTTAGTAATAAATGTTCTTTACAGACAATCAATGTATTAGAGGAGATGATTCATAGCCCAATGGTCGTAATAATGGAGCAAAGGAAATTTTATTATAAAATATTTTAAAAATAATTTTTATTTTTTTAAAATAAAAATTATTTCACCTAAAATAATTTTATTAAAAAAATTTAAAATAAACATTTATTTTACCCGAAATAGTCTACTCCATCCGTCCTATAATATTTGAATAAAAAAAATTTTAGAGATGTTCTAAAATTTTGTCCACTTTTCATTTTAGGATGAAAGTTGATTAAATAAATATCTATAATATCTTTATTAATTACACTAATAATACCACTATTTTTTTACTTTGAATTTATATGTTTAATAAATATGTTGAAGTTTCAATGTTATTTTATTTGAATATATTACTCTTATCATCACTATTTTTTATAACTATTCATCTACTTTTCTCTAAAGTTAAAACATAGAAAATTAAAACTCCAAATCTCTCAACACTCTAAATATGAAAGCAAAAAAATAATCAAGGTAATATTGGTAGCTGAATTTTCATATGTCTTCTTAAAATACTATCATTTCTTTATCAAATACTAGTGCAAAATTTTTTAGGTAGTATTTCCAATTTTTTTATATAATAGTGATGTTTAATTTCTAAATACTAAAACAAATTATTTTTTATTAAATATTGCTGGCATTTTTTCAAATTAATAAGATGTTTGATTCAATATGAGTTGTGATCTTATCAACAACATTAAATAAGCATTATCTTGTAGAATGTTTCACACTTGATAAAATAGAAAGTATTAATAGAGGTATTTTAGTAACAAAATGGTAAAAGTATACAAAATAACTATAGTTAACTAATTTCCTTAATTTATGTATAGAAGCAACTTTTCTAAATATTATGAGACAGAGAAAATATTTATTAAGGCTAACTCAATGTGTTACTACACAATGATAGGATACAAATGGGATTGTAGTTTTTTTTTTTTTTTTTTATCTAATGCACTAGATTTTTAGTAGTAATAAGAACTCCAACTATTATAAAGTTTTAGCTGAAGGCAAAGGTCTTCCAACATTTGTTATATGGATATTTTTTATGTACATAAGTTTCAAATCAAAAATCTTATTTAAGAAAATTTAAATTTCTTACCATTTGAACCAATAATTATCAGCAGCATTATAGTTTCTTAGAAACTTCGGTTGATTTATAATTTTATATAAATAGGGCTACCACAGGGACCAACATATGATTCCCATTTTTAGAAAAATTATTTTCCTTTCTTGAATTTATGACCAAATAGCAAATTCATTTTTTAAACTGGATGCAGTCATGCTTGCAAAATCTTGTTTTCTAGCAAGTGATTTCCTTACATTTTACAGTTCAATGTAAAGAATTCTACTATAAGAGCTTCATAAGCTTTCTTCTATAAAGCAAGTGTAAGCTCCTTTTTATTCTACAACAAGAAGGCATGTAGAGATAAGAACATGTAATGCAAGTCATCAGCAACTCTAATCAACCAACAGAGCACACAGGCTGAGTGAGTGAGAGAGTGTGAGAATTGTCTAGATAAGGTATGAAAGTAAGAAACAATCGGTATGTGTTTACATCTTAGATTTTACTTTCTCGATGAGCTCTCGCCTAAGGATTTTTCCTGAAGCTGATTTAGGGACAGTATTTATAAAAGTCACCCTTCGTAATCTTTTGAAAGGAGCAACCTGCGACAGGAGCAGAAATCAGTTAAAGATCAAGATAGACGGTGCAGGCACTTAACAGCATAGTCGGACAACCGTCCTACAAGAAAACATGAAAACAAAAAGGGGAACCTGTTGTCCTCCCATTACTTGCAAAAACATTGTAAATAAGGAAAAAGTTGAACAATGGCAGAAGAGCTACTAGGATGACAGGTCTTGCCTGGACATAAAAGATGATCTACTACACAAGGTTAAATTATGCGAACTGCTCTTGCTACAGAATGCAGAACTTAAAACATACATGATAGTGTCAAAGTTGAACAATAATGTCATCCAATACCATTGGCTGTATCCCAAAACAAGATCAAGCTTTAAATTTTCAGCAATCATTTTGATGCTATTACTAGTGTAGAAAGACATTTCTCTGAAAAAAAATGAGACATAGTGCAGAAAAGGTAGTTGAATAGAAGAAGTGGACAATGATCCAAACATGAATAAATTCAACCAACTCAAGTGAATACAGGCTCTCATGATGCTTCCAGCATATGTCAATACCTGATCAGCGATAAACTTCTGAATATCTACTTCGGTTAGTGAACTGTTGGGTGTGCGCACAACATATGCAACTGGGACCTCACCAGCTTCAGCATCAGGAAATCTACATTGTGCAAGCGAGTCAATCATCAATGGTGTGTAAATGAGGTAACATTATAGGAGTTAAGTGATGCAAGTAGCACGATCAATGTTTAACTTACGGGATCACTACAGCATCTAATATTTCCGGGTGAGAAACAAGCAGCCCTTCAAGCTCAGCTGGTGCAACCTAATGACAAATGACAATAACCAAATGAAAAAAAAAATCAGAAGCCATTCAACCAATAATCAACAAAGCTTATGAAATATCTTAAGATATGTTTAAATTGTATTAAACAATTCTTGATGCATATATCATTGATTTTCAATAGAAGTTACCTGGAATCCTTTGTACTTGATGAGCTCCTTAATACGGTCAACGACGTATAGCTGTCCATTCCCATCAAAGTATCCAAGATCTCCAGTGTGTACCCAACCCTTTTCATCTATGGTCTGCTTTGTGGCATGTGGATTGTTAAAATATCCTGCCAAAGAACATGGTATTGTTAAAATATGCAACCTGGTATATAGTTTCAGAGAATAGTCATGTTAAGCTGACTGGTTATACATGTAGTAAGTTTCAACATAATAATCATCCACGAAATGCCAAAAGAGGTCAAGTTTCAGTTAAAAATCATCCATTAAAATCCCAAAAGTGGTCATATTTCTGAACAACACTCGTTGACCACTATGGTTAAAGATTTGATAGGAAGCATGTCCGATTCACTTGGCAATAAGCTTAAACTAAAAGCAGGTGGAATTTAATATTGCTTTCTAAATGGAATTCATGTTTGGATTCTACATCCAATGAAAAGGAATATATATATATATATACCACATTCTCATGCTAGTTTTGTGAGACGAAGCTCAATATTTGCAGTAAATTAAGCACTTTACCTCGCATCATATTGGGCCCCCGAACCCAAATTTCCCCCAACTGATTTGGGGGAAGAGGCTTCATCTTATCTACACTGATTATTTGGGCTTCAATTCCAGCAGCAAGTGTTCCAGCTGAACCTGAATTTCGAATTCCTACTCTTGGATTCTCCATTGAAGTAGCGCCAGTGGTCTCAGTCATACCATAGCCCTGAAACCACAGAAAGCATCTTGAATCAGAAGGAAAACTGTACTTCCTGTAACTCATCAAAATGCAAATAGTATATACAGATGCATTTTTTAGTTCTTTCATGCATAAGCACCAGTTTGCTAGATGCTGACTATATCATTATGATATAGTTTCATCACTTCGTTGCAGTTGTACCTCACAAATATTTCATCAGTGTCACCAATGATGATTTACAATTTACAGTAAGGCTGAGAACTAACTTGTAAATTTTAGAACTGATAACAAAAGTACTGTTATATTGAATGCAGAAGACCATCTATAGAACCATTAATCATCAACCTATTGCTTCCTAATTAGTGATAATACAAACAGATTGAAAGATCAAATTCACTTAAAATGCTACAGATATGAATATAAAAGCGAAATCCAAAGCTAATTTCAGAGAAGTACAATAATGACTATAACTCAGCGCTGCAAACTTCTTTTAAATTGCTGTCTCATAACACAAAGCATTGCTTAAAATGATGCTAGAATTCCAAACAACCATCTCAACTAAACATAATCGTTCAGATAAATATGTGCTAAACTTTGTTAATACGCAAAGAATTCATCAACCAACTCATCAGTAACTTAATCTGAATATGAGTTTAAATAACTTGTTAAAATCATTTTGAACATGATATTCTACATTTTCATTCTTAATTAGGATTCTCTTCACTATTCAAATAAGAATTCTTGACTACCTGAGTAACTAGAGCATGAGGAATATTCTTGGCGCATTCCTCCATCAATTCTTTTCCCAAAGGAGCAGCACCAGAACCAATATGCTTCAACGATGAAAGATCATACTTCTTAACCAAGCTTCGTTTAGCCAAAGCAAGTATTACAGGAGGTACAACCCACAAATGGGTCACTCTATACTTCTCCACAGCCTTCAAAACCATTTCAAAATCAAACTTTCCCATTGACACCACAGCATTGCCCATTTGCAGCTGTGAGTAACAAATTATAGCCAATCCAAACACATGAAACATAGGCATACAACAAAGGAACACATTGTGCATTTCACCAGCTATTTCTTGATCCATGCAGATCATTTGAGAAGCAGCAATAAAATTCCCATGAGTCAAAATCACTCCTTTACTGATCCCAGTAGTGCCTGAAGAATACAGCAATGCAGCTACATCACTTTGCTTCACATTACAAGTAGGGAATTCAGAGTTAGACCCTCCCAACACAACCAAATGATAAAAACTTTTGACTCTGGAATTGGGTTCTATAATTAAAGATTCTCCTAAAAACACAGCAGGCAAATTAAAGTTTTTAACTTTGTTCCATAATTCAGGAACAGTAATAACCAACTTGGGATTAGAATCTTTGATTTGCTTGGAGAGCTCTGTAGTTGTATAAAGAGGATTTGCAGTTGTTCCAATAGCACCAATGGAAGCAACGGCCAAGAAACAAATAGGAAACTGATAAGAATTAGGAGCAAAGATCAAGACGACATCATTTTTAGAGATACCCAGATGGAGCAAACCATGAGAGACCTTAATGACAATGGATTTTAACTGTGAAAATGATAGGGTCTTTGATAAATCTGCATCAGTAATAGCTGGTTTATGAGGGTAAGAACTGAAATTTCTAAAAAGAAATGAAACCATTGAAAGATTGGGATCTTTAGGAAGAACTAGAACAGGCCTTAATGACCTGTAAATGCCATCTCTTCCATACCTAGATTTCTCCATTCAAGAATCAACTGAGGAATAAAAAAAAAATCTGGTTTTTGTAGTGTTGGTGATTTTGGGTGGATTCAACACAAGAAGAGGACACAAAAATCAAGAGTTATGGGTGAGTGCTGTGCTTGATAGTTACAATGTAACCATAGTGATGAAGAAGATGAAGCATTTGACACTAACGACAATTGCTTCTTTGTTACGGTGAAACATTTGGCGGGGAACGACAATAATTGTTTTTTTTTTATTTAGAAAAAAATATAAATAAATAAATTTATAACATGTGTTTAGATGTTTCTCACATTTGAAGACAAAAATTTTAAATAAAATTTATTATTTTTATATTGTATATAATTTATAAAAAAAAAAATTTATTAGTTTTGTATTCTTTTAAGTCAGTATATTTGAAATGAGATCTGACCAAAAAAAATATATTTGAAATGAGAGCTTAAATAATTTAACTACTCAATTTTTAGCATTATTTTTTATGTTAGTATTTAGCTTGTTAGCCAAATCTTTTGCTACAAGTATAATGGAATTTCGGATTTAACACTCCACGTCTTCGTTGTTGTTTCCCCTCTCTCTTAAATTTAAGGTCAAATAAAAAATCTTTAACATTACTTTTAATTATTAGAGGAAGATTCATTAAAATATAATTTTTAATTTTTTTTTTAAATTTGAAGTCCTTATTTTGAAATTTTATTATTATTTATAAAATTATAAATAATAAATAGAATGTTTGAACTCTCTATTCTATTTATAACATGTGGCATCGTTAATTAGTATTTACTGATTTTATTTTTTTAATATTAACCATAATTAATTATGACTTATAGTTAAAATATGCACTAATAAATTGAAATTGATGAATAAGTTTCAAAAAATGAATTAGTATACTTTTTACTGCTTATTTCTTAAGTACTTACTATATGTAAAAAAATTAAAAATTCAACTATACACTCAAAAATGATGAATAAATTTCAAAAAAAATAAATTATTATATTTTTTGTTGTTTGTTTTTTAACAATAACTGATTAGTATGGTTATTAGAAAAATATAATTTATTCATGTAAAATTTTTTTCAATAATTTTAAGAATATAAAATTTATCAGTGCATGTGTTAATTATGTGTCATAATTGACCATAATTATCACCTAAGAATTTCTTCATAATTAACCATGGTTAGTATTAAAAAAATAAAATTAATAAATGTTAATAAATTAATGATGTCACATGTTATAAATAAAATGGAGAGTTCATAATCTTATGCGATGAATTAGGTTCACCTAAAATTATGTGATGAATTAGGTTCACCTAAAATTTTTTCATACTTATGAGAGCAATAATCCCTTGTTTGATATAAATAATTTCACAAAATTATTTAAAAATTTAAATAAAATTGTTTAGTTTAAATGACAACTTTGTGAGATTTATTTTTAATTTTAACGTTTTAATTTTTTGAATTCATTTAATACTAAACCAAATTATTTAAATTTTTAAATAAATTAATTTTATAAAATATTTATTTAAATTAAACACATTTTATTATTAAAAATTTATTTAAAAATAAATTCTCAACAAAATTTATTTGAAAATAACTTAATTCTTTTAATGAATTTAACTAAATAAGGAGAAAAGAATTTTTTTCGAGTTTGTTAGAAGTTGGTTTATAACACCGGTTCGGATTTGGATAGATGCTGTGGAATTGGCACGATAAAGAACTTCGTGCAGAGATGGTTCATAGCCTGACAGCAGTGTAATGGAGAAAAGGAAATTTTATTATAAAAGTATTTAAAATTAATTTTACTGCTAAAAATAAAATTTTATTTATTTATTGAAGTTTTAAGAAGATAAAATATATTTTAGTTTTAAGAAAAAATAAAATTGGTTCAATTAAGATGACATTTAAAGTTTAGGGGCTAAATAAAACTTTTAATATCGATTATATTATTATAAAATTTTTTATATTTTAGTACTTTAATTTTTTAATAGATAAATAATATCAACACAAAATTTATATTATTTTTTATTTAAAATAATTTTTTAAATAAAATTATTTATATTTGCATATCATATTTCAATAATTTAATTTTTTAATAGATAAATAATATCAACACAAAATTTATATTATTTTTTATTTAAAATTAATATTTTAAATAAAATTATTTATATTTATGTATCAATAAAATAAAAATAATAATATAAATTTTCAAATACTTTAGAGTGTAGAAAATTTTTATCCTTAATTAACTTAATAATATTCTATTTTTATTTATTAGAGGTTAAATAAATTATTTACTTTACCATTCACCGTATTAGTAAAAAAATTTCGTTATTAATAATGAATGATAATTTTGAAACTCAAAATCAAAATATATATAATTTTTACAAATAAAAATATTAAGCAATATATTTTTATTTAAATGATATTTTTAATTCAAGATACTATGGTATCCATATTTTAAAATTATCAATGGAATTATTCTAAATGATATTTTTATTTTATTGTTAATTTTAAAATTAAAAATTATAACATTCTCACTTCTCAAAAATTAGAATAAATAAATAAAATTAAACCAACACACGTACGAAAATGAAAACTATAAAGACCAAAAACAGTCAATGGCTGCTGCTTCATCTATTCGACCAAAAGAAAAATGGCTACTTCAACTGTTTCTTCTTTCTTGTCTCGCTTTTCTTTCCTTAGAGCCCCATTCATTTATCCATCTTCTGCAATCCACTCAATAGCCAAGTCCAAGGTTCAATCTTTACCCTCAAACATCTCTCTTTTTTTCCCTTTTTTTTTTTTTTTTTTTTTAATTTCCCTTTCGCATTTCAACCTTTTTTTTTTTTGTTTTTTGCAGAACCCAAATGGAGCAAGACTGTTTTCAGTGGCATCATCTGATTCTAAAGAATCACCTGCTAACAATCCAGGGCTTCACACTTCTCTTGATCAAGCTACTAAAGGGTACTTCATGCAACAAATTGTAAGCCCATTTTTATACTTATATTGTATATCCATGCAAAAGTAGATGTTTTTTTTTTTCAATATGGGTATTGATTTCTTTGTTTGATTTGCAGATGTATCGAATTAAAGATCCTAAAACTAGTCTTGATTTTTATTCTCGTGTACTGGGCATGTCGTAAGTTTTAATCTTTTTGTTTCAGTTTATTTGGGTTTATAACGTTAGTGATAAAGCTACCTGATTTTGGTGACTGGGTCTATTAATTTGTGTTGAATTATTGTGTTTCTGCTGGTGAGAATTGTGTGGATTAGGTGATTTGTTATAAAGGATTAATGTTGTTTTGTGATGTGAACTCGTTGTGGATTATTGATTATAAGAAAGATTCTGAGGTTTAAGGTCCTTTGAATGGAGCATAGAGAGAATAAGAGAGATTATGCATTTGTAATTCTTTTGCCAATTCTGTGATTTGTTAGTTTTAGCATTGTTGAAGAGGTTTCTATCGCACTTAAGGAACTGGTTTCATGGAAGATGACCTTTTTTTCTTAAAAAAAAAAAATCTCTTGCACTTAGGAACATTGCTTGTTTTTGAAGTTAAGCTTTGTTCCTTTAGGACTCCGATGTATCAGCTGCTAAGTGGGATTTCAAACCATGTCATGTCTCTAAAGAGGGGCTAGTGCTTATGTCTTTTATTGAAACATTATTTTTTTTTCTGCTAGTTCTGTAATTATATATGCATGTGCAGCTGGGTTCTGTGTTATTCATAATTGAAAATTCTTCATTCAGTACTTATGGTGGGTTCGTTTATGAAATTATTCTGCATGATGTGCCTGATGCTGGATGTAATATAAATAAAAGAGGACAACATCTATTTGATACATGAATTTTTGTATGATTTCCTTCTAGGGAGATTCTTGCCTATACTCAGTGTATTATATCCAATGGTTGAATGTAATGACACATGAGTTAAGTGTTTTACATTTAGCTAATGAAAACAAGACACGGGTTTTTGTGTCACACATCCAACCATTGAGTGTAATGCACTTGGTAGTTTAGTCTATACATTCAAGATGATATTCTATTACCCTCATATTTATGTATTGAATTGGGCTATTTCTTATCTATTTTTGGGCAAGAGCCACTCAATTATCCCTTTATGCTGCCTCCTGATGTTTGGGGTTCAATTCCTAATTAACTTCTCCATTGCTAATGTTTTTTTCCCTTCTCAAATGTTTTAGTCTGCTTAAGAGGTTGGATTTACCAGAGATGAAGTTTAGCGTGTACTATATGGGCTATGAGGTAATTCATGTTGCTTTATATTTGTAAGGTCTTTTGAACTATTAACAGGTTAGATAAAGTTGAAAAACTCTCATTGAATTTGATCACCACTAATCTTCCACATGCCCTTTTTCCACATCTTTCCAAATGTTGATTTAACATGTATTGGAAAGTTGTTCATGATGCTTGGTGGTTCTGATATACAGTTACCTTTGATGCAGGATACAACATCAATTCCAACTGACCCAGTTGAAAGAACAGTTTGGACCTTTCGTCAGAAGGCTATAATTGAACTTACTCAGTAGGACAACACATTTACATGATCCCCATCTTTTCTTTTACTCTTGTAAGATAGTTTTTTTTCCTCCTGTGTTTTCTATTATGTCTGACAATCAAATTCTTATTATGGCAGTAATTGGGGTACTGAAAGTGATCCTGATTTCAAAGGATATCACAATGGAAATTCAGAACCTTATGGCTTTGGTATGTAAATCTAATGAGCAATTGGAATAGACATCCATCTGTAAATCATGTTATACTTTTAAATTTCATTTAGCATATATGAAGGTTGTCAGATAGGTGAAACTAATGATTGTTGGTGTACTGTTGTATTTGGTATTAGACTAACCCAATCTGGCTGATAGAACTTGTAAATTACTTTTAATTTAACCTCTTTGTGAAGAAGGTCTGGATTTATCGATTCTAAAGTCATTACTATTTGAAGAAGGGTGCTTCATGGATTTCTATTGCCTTAGATTTAACTTCATTAGATTGAAGCACCTTAAAGAAGCCTCAAAAGGAAGGGATGTTGTTAACTTGCTGGATGCTTACAAAACTGGAACTGTTACAAGCTATGTTCTAGGATTGAATTATTTTTACCCTGTTAGCCATCAAGACTGCCCAACCATAAATGAAAATGTGCATCTTTGTAATATTTAACAGTTGCTTCTAGTAATACTTCAGTTGAAAATATATAAGATAAACTGAGTGTCTTTTGCTATGCATTTCTGTTTATAGATACTTATTTCTCCCATAGAAAGATATTCTCATTGCTTATGATCTCTGAATATTTTCCACTTTGTTTTTCAGGACATATTGGTATTACTGTGGATGATGTTTACAAGGCATGTGAAAGGTTTGAACGTCTAGGAGTCGAGTTCATAAAAAAGCCTGATGATGGTGGGTATCTCTTGGCCTATATATCATTTTAAACTGCAGATTGGTCTATGCTTGGTAGAAACATCATAGCACTCATTTCTAGGTGTTTATATTATAGTATTATTGGATTATCAGTCAAGGTACATCAATTCTCTCAAAAGTTTCTTTCATACATTTCTTGAGATAATATGAAAAGTATCGCAATACTTATGTGGTCATGATGTGCATTTGTTCTCATATATGGAAGAAACACTTAAAAAATGAAAAAAAAAAAGCGTAGATCCAAATGATTTGGAAAATTCAATGTGGCGTAGTGAAACCAGAGTAAGGTCTATAGTAATTAGGACTTGAAACTTGAAAGGGGCATGGATAATGGATTCAGGATTCTGTTACTTTAGGAAATTAAGGACTGATCAGTTATTCAATATGATTTTCACTTCAGCCAGTAAGTAGTGGGTATTTAGAAAAAAACTAGAAAGGAAAAATTCACCCTTCTTCTTCTTTCTGACTAAGATAAGGCCAAAATTTGATTAAAGCTGGGCAAACGTGACTTTAGGCGGGTTTTAGTGAGATTGTTATATGTGACTTCTTGGTTAAAGTCATGGGGAGGTATTTATTAATTATTAATCCTTGCTTCATTCATGAAATTCATATGTGTATTATAGTTTTTTACCTGAGTTGGGAATTCTTTTTAGGGAAATTTAAAGGGATAGCTTTTGTTAAGGATCCTGATTGTTATTGGATTGAGGTCTTTGACCTCAAGACTATTGGGACAGCTGGAGATGCTGCTTGACATTATGTGACATAAACATAAGGTAACTTCAAGTTTTTTCTGTGTTTCTTTTGTGTTGCTATTATATACTTTATTACAGATTTAAGATTAATTACTTCTTGTTTAAGGACATTTTTACAATTTACAGTATGCATGCTGATGCCCTTTTCACATATGGAGTTTTTTTTTTTTTTTTTTTTTTTTTTTTTAAAAAAATTACCATACGATTGTTTATTCTTTTTCTAGAAAAATATGTTTATGTCTTCCTAGTTCATTCCCCATCATTGCCTCTCTTGCATATATATATATATATATATATATTTCAATTTTATTAGTCTGTTTTATGCATTTTCTTGGTAATTGACAACTTTAGCATTGTGTTACATCTCTTATAAAAGCTTTGCAGGTTCCCACTTTTTCATGATTTAACCACTTGTTATGGTGGTCAACCATGTGAGGATCTGTTAAGAAAGCTAAAAGGAAGTTTCAAGATTTATTGTAACATCAATTAGGGGGGTAGAGGTTTCAATTTGATGCTGGATAATGGACAGAGTATTCTGAGCAGTGCTACCCATTAATTAGTGTTGCTTGTTGGTCGTAAGCAGTGATAGGATAGTTGGAGTTTCCATGGGTTCTAGTGTGTTTTGCATGCTTGCTTTCTATTTTCATTCTCTTGTGAAAACATACAAGGTCAGGAAAATGAAGTGGGCAGCTGAAGTTTTTACATGTGTGTGTGGATTTTATGAGGTTGATGGATTTGTATATCTTAAAACTGTTGTTTTTTATTGCAGAAAATTACAACATCTCCAGAGTTCCAGATTTTTTCCTTCCATTCTACTGTATGGAAAGGCTTGCACCAGGCACAATATTTTGATTGTGGTTCTTCACATTCATCTATGCATCTTCTCACATTTGCTAATGGAAAATCCTACAAACAGAAGCATATTGTGGTAGATCTTGAAGGAATTGATATGTTAGCTGCATGTAATTTGATTATGTTCTTGAGGAATGAAAGCTCGATATAGAACCTTATAGTTCAAGTAGACTTAAGGATGTCACATTATTTTGTTCTATTTTCAAATACGAGAATAGTTGGCAGGTTAGATTTTGGTTCACGAGGTCCTATTACAGAGTAGGTTTGATGTATGATTGTCGATTTCAAATTCAGATGGATTGCTGGGAATTCTTCGGTGTGCATGTCAAGGCAAAAGAAATACACATAGAGGCAACTAAAAGTTTAGTTTTATCTAGAAATGTGAATGTATGCATGCATGATCAAGCAACTATATCTATAAATTGAGACACTGTCATCTTGGTTTATGCAGTTTCAATCAGTTTATGACCTCTAGACCTTTGTTTGTATCAGCAATTTTTGTCTTTTGGGCAAAAAGGTGCAAGTGTTGAACATAGGCCATCTGCATATGTTGTCCATTCACGAAGGAATTTTAGTGTTAAATCTTGAGGTGATAATTAAGGGCTTGATGCGGCACTGCTAAAAATTCTGAAGTTTTTGCCTCAGGGGCCACTTATGAAGGAATTGAATTACAATGAATGTTGTCCACTTATGAAGCCGGATTAGAAAAATATGTTCCTCTATTTTGTGTTCTCTTTGTTAAAAGGACTAAAATAGGACAGGCACAATAATAAATCCAAGTCAAAATTTCCTTAGAAGATCAAGGCATCTGCTACACAAAGACCTCATTATTCTATAGAACAGAACTGACGTAATTGATCATGAAAATAGCACCAATTGTCTCTTTTGGGGGGAGGGGAGTGGGTATAAGACCACCCTCAAATCCAAGGCTTCAAAGTTTGGTGTAAGGAGAAATGGAAGGACAAACTTTTATTGGTATGAAAAGAGAAATGGAAGGACAAGCTTATATTGATATATGAAATATTAATATATTAACGTTGACTCGTTAGACTAACAAGTTGAGTTTCAAAAATTTGACCAAAAAAAAGTTGAGTTTCTAAAGCTTTGCATGGACAAATGATTTTCAACATTGATTCCCTTTTGATTATCAACGAGTATAATTTGGAGTCGAATTAATACATTGTTAAGTTTGCATTTGATTGGAATTCAATCAATTTTTTTTAACTCAAATCGATAATATTAAAATAAAAGATAAAATGATAAATATACATAGATTTAATAAGACTCAATTAAACTTTGTGAGTCTATCGAGTCAACTTGGTAACCTACTCGAGTAATTCAAATTTTTGCTCAACTTGACAATAACCAAATCAATTTCGAGTCAGCTTGACTCAATTATACCCTTTAAGATACGACTAGAAGTGTTGAAGTGAGCACACTAAAAATATTAGTTGGCACGCCAAAAACACCAATTCATCCTATTCTAATTTTTTTTTAATCTTATAGACATCCAATGAACTAGAAACACTTTGAATCTTTTTCCAATCATTTAGAAACACCTTGAATCTCCAATAGACTTTCTAGAATTGCAATCTCTAAGACGACCTCTTTTATGTTTTGCTAAATAATGCTTCTTTATTCATCTCACTCTTCAAAGAAACTCCAACCATTTTTTTAGCTAACGTCTCTTGATTGGCTAACAGATTTTCCAACTCATTTAATGTGGGTGCTTTAGGCCAACCTTGAACAACAGAAATAAACCCTATATATTCTGGCTTAATCCCATAAATAGTAATTCTTCTTATCCTATCTTTGCTAATTGTTTATACTGAATCTAATTCTAAAATTTCTCGACACAAAGACTTAACTTTTGTAAAATATTGATTAATTGACATCTCCCCTTGTTTAATAGACATTAACTCCATCTCTAAATTTTGTAATCTCATCTCATTTTTCTTAAAAAATCATGAGGTTAAAATATCCCAAACTTTTTTAGGTGTGGAAGCGAACTTAATATGTTCCAACATTTCTTCTTCAATCGTCATCTTGATCACGAATATTGCTTTCCCAGCTTTGATATTCCACTTCTTCAATGGTTTAGTAGCTACCTCTGGAGGCGGTGTACTCTCACTCTTGCCAACCACCTCCCACAAATCTTGACCTTGGAGATATGACTCCAAACATGTCGACCACGTACTATAGTTGTAATTGTTCAACTTCTTTATATTACCCATTGTAAGGTCCATCTCAAGACATGGGACTTCTCTCAACCAAGAAAGCAATTGGCTTCACAGTATCTCTCGACTATGCACAAGATAATTACCCCTTAGGACACTTCGCTATCTCGAACTAAATAACTCCTTTGAGTCCTCGATCATCCCGATCTAATACCACTTGTAGACTTTGATTTTGCCAAAAATAATGTGTGAACTTCATTATAATAACTCAATTTTTATGTACTAAACATTAACTCTTACACAAGACAAAACATCTTCATACACTCACCCACACTACATAATCACACATTTCCTCACGTCACTCACACACTAGCACTAACTCTTTCTTTTATATACTTTTTTTTTTTTGTCGACTCTCATTCTTTCATTATCTTAATTTTAGACACACATAATACATAAGTTATTTCACCTATTTATAGCATTACTATGTCGGTTACATCCAAAACTTGTTTATGCCGGTTATTAACAACACTATAATAAAATGGATTCTTATTATATTCTAAACTATCCTGATGGCTATGTAGTTGGACATTTTATGGATAGCTCTAGACTACGGTTATTAGCAACACTACAATAAGTTGGACTCTTATTATATTCTAAACTATTCCTGATGGCAATGTAGTTGGACATTTTATGGATAGCTCCGGACTGCTTGTTTATTATAGTTCATTAGAGAGGCTTCTAGAGTTAGAAAGTCGGTGATGATATTCTTTACACCTTCCCCACCATTGCCTTTCTTGCATATATTTTTCCATTGCATTAGCCTGTTTTATGCATTTTCTGAGTAATTGACAGTTTTAGTATTGTGTTACATCTCTTCTAAAAGTTTTTTATGGATTCCTGCTTTTGCATGATTTAACCACTTATTATGGTGGTCAACCATCTGAGGATCTGTTTGGTTTGGCAACTGTAGCAATTATTGACAAGACCACTATTTAAAAATGTTAATTTAAAATGGTTTTGAAATCTGATATGGTATGTTTTAGTTATAAAAACTTGAGAAAGCTAAAAGGAAGTTTTAAATGATTTACTGCAACATCAATTAAGAGTGATTTTTATATTAAAAACAAAAAAAAATAATGGTTTCAATTTGATGCTGGACAATGGACAGAAAGTGTTCTAAGCAGTGCTAGCCATTAATTAGTGATGCGTTTTAGTTGTAAGTAGCGACAGGATAACTGAATTTTACATGAATTCTAGTTTATTTTGCATACTTGCTCTCTATTTTCATTCTCGTGAAAATATATAATGTCAAGTGGACAGCTGAAGTTTTTGCACGTGTGTGGATATTATGAGGTTGATGGACTTTAAATGTTGTTATTTATCGTAGAACAGTACGACATTTCTAAGGTTCCAGATGTTTTTCCTTCCATTCTACCGCATGGAAACCTTACACCAGTTACTATATTTTGATTGTGATTCTTCGCATTCATGTATGCATCTTCTCACATTTGCCAATGGAGTTTTTATAAACAAAAGCATATTATGGTAGATCTAGTTATAGCAAATGACCTATGTTCTTGCTTAACTAATAAAATCATTAGATCTTTTTTTTTGCTACATATAATTCAATTAAGGAATGAGCATTCAACCTTATAGTTTAAGTAGATTTAAGGATGTTATATTATTTTGTCCTATTTTCAAATACAAGAATAGTTGGCAGGTTAGATTTTGCCTCATAAAATTCAATTAAGGAGTCAAGGGGTATACTTAAGATTTTAATGTGCAATTATGGATTTCAAATTGGGATGGATAGTCGAGTTTTCTCTGGTGTGCATGTCAATGAAAAAGATATACTTCTAGAGGCAACTAAGGAAGAGTTTAATTTTACCTAGAAATGTGAAGATATGCATGCACGATCAAGCAACTATATGTGAAAAATGCGATATTGTCAACTTGGTTTATTCACTTTCAATCAGTTTAAGTTTTTGCATGTGGACAATGAGATAATATCAAGTGGACAACTGAAATTTTTGCAAGTGTATGGAGAATATAAGGTTGATGGACATTTATATCTTAAAACTATTGTTATTTATCACAGAAAATTGCGGCCTTTTCAGAGTTCTAGATGTTTTTCCTTCCATTCTACCATATGGAAACCTTGCACCAGTTACAATATTTTGATTGTGGTTCTTCACATTCATATATGCATTTTCTCACATTTGCTAATGGAATATCCTACAAACATAAGCATATTGTAGTAGATCTGGTTGTAGTAAATGACCTACATTTTTACTTAAATAATAAATTCTACATTTCCTAAAGGAATTAATACAATAGTTGCATGTAATTTGATTATAGGGAAAAGTACATTTAAGTACCTTGTGGTTTAGGCTATTTTCAGATAAAGGGATGTGGTTTGCTTCGTGACAAAGAGATACCATGCACTTAACACCGTTAGCATATAAAGGCATTTCTCTGTGACACCGTTACAGCTGCTGATGTGGCAGGGGCAAAGTTGGACTTTCACCTTTAATAGTCAACTGGAATGTCTTTTTCTAATTTTGACTGATCCCACCTATCAAATACAAACAAAAACTATATGGCCTTAACATATTTTATATAATAATATTATTTTATTTTTATTTTTATTATTTTATTTTTATATAGTTTTATTATATTTATTATTATTATTATTTAATTATATGTATTAATTATATAATTATATTAAAGTGCAGTACTTGATTTTTTTTTTTTTTTGAATTCAAAAGGAAACTTTCATTAATTAAGTAGCCCTAACATCATGAACAACAAGAGGCCTAACAAATTTTCTCAGAAAAAAAAAAAAACCAAATTCAGACTAGTGGAAGGGGAAGAAGAGGTTCATTACGACATCAAAATAGAAAATACAAGTGATTTAGTCACATAAGCTTTCAGTAACTCATGAACATAAGCACTGAGATCAGTTTCCAAAGAACACAAAGAATGAAGAATCTTATTCAGTTGTTTGCCCATGCTGAATAATGAACTGTTATAGTGTATTGATCACTTCCCATTTACCTGGCTTGGAAAATTTTGAATTATTTAACAGACAAAGCATACAAAGCAAACCCATGGTTTGAAACCTCAAAATACCTCCAAACTCAGACCTATCCACATCCAAAGTATTACAACCATTGACCACTACCAAAGCATCCATTTCAACGTAAATAGTAGAAAGACCCTGCTGCCAAAGCTAACTCAACACCCTAAGCAAACAAGAAGCTTCTGCATTCTTCGAATCAAATAAGCCGGGAGTATAATGCATCATACATATACTAACATGACCTAGACAATCCCTCAAAACCATATCCATTCCTACCAATTGACTAGCATTGTTAATAGCAGCATCAAGGTTAAGCTTAAGCACACCAGATTGCAGGCATTGTCATTTAACCTGCAATCTTGGAATAACAGTACAATATAAAGAAATCCTCCAATCAACTAAAATTTTACATCTTTACAAAGAAAGATCAAGAACTTTATATCAAAAACCAAATTCAAATTACCTCTCTCAAATTTGAAATCTAACTCAAAAACAATCCCATTAAAAATCAGAGCTTCTTTCAGCAATAGCATAGCTATCACTGCCTGATTTTGCCCACCACTGATTTTGGCTATCACTGCTCTTGCACATAGCCCTATGCCCTTTTCTCTACAGGTAGGTTTTACATTGCTTGTAGATAGTTAAATGAAGAGTTGCTCACAAATAAATTTTTAAAAAAAGAAAAACAAAGAATAGTAGAAGCAGAGCATCACATGCCAATTGCCAAACACTTGCTCTAAAAGAAAAAGGACTAGCCATCAATTAGCCTCTTAATTAAAACATATAGAGGAATTGACATTGTACCCCTTGAGCTTAACAATGTAAACCCATACCATGCTCAAATCTGTTTCTTCGTACCTCCTCTCTGTGGTGGTTTCATGGGCTTGTCTAAGCGAGGACCACAGGCACCCGGGACAGAACTAGATCCATCTCCGCCACTACCACCTACGCCGCCTGTGTTGGCATTTCCTTAACTAGGGTTGGTTTGGCCCATTCTCTTCCCTTTCACTTTGGTATCACCAATAATAGAGTGGCATTAAACCTCCACCGCCTGACCCACTCCCAAACCTGAAACCAAACCAAACCTGAACCTGACTTTTGTTGTTGAATCATTTGTAAAATTGTAAGTTGAATTCCATATTAGCCTTCCATTGCTTCATGTATCCCATTATTTATGCTAAAACTATTTGTTAAGACCCTTTTGCATGATCAACAAGCCTAGCTAATCCAAAATCCCTAAGTTTCGCGTCAAAATGAGAGTTGTGGTGAGTCTGGAAAGGGTGGCGCATGGAGAAATAAAGGTGGATTGCATGGTGGGCAGCGAGCAGAGAGGAATTGATGAGGAAAATGGTGAAGAAGAGAAATTGGAAGAGTAGAAAGGATTTTGATTGGTGAAGAGGGACGTGTTTTGTTTGTATTTGATAGGTGGAGTTAGTCAAAATTAGAAAAAGACAATCCAGCTGACTATTAAAGGTGAAAGTCCAACTTTACCCCTACCACATCAGCAGCTATAACGGTGTTACAAAGAAATGTCGTTATATGCTAACGACATTAAGTGCATGGTATCTCTTTGTCACGAAGAAAACCACAACCATTTATCTGAAAATGACCTAAACCACAGGGTATTTAAATATACTTTTCCCTTGATTATATTCTTAAGGAATGTAATCTGGTTGTAATTTGATTATCGTGTGTGAATTGATACAATAGCTGCATGTAATTCATATACTCGAACTTGACTCTATTCAACTTAATTAATTAACTAAAATTTTTAAATTATTAAAAATATGTATTCTTAAATATTCAAACTTCAAACTTTACTCGAGTTCAAACTTTCAGTTTGATAAGATATATTTATATTAAAATAAATAATAAAATGATAAATATAAAAAAAATTTAATTATACTCAATTAAATTTTACGAATCTATGAAGTCACATAATTAAAAATTTGAACTTAACTTAATATTCTATTCAAGTAAATTCTGAATAACTTAAAGTATTGGAGTGAGCACATTAAGAACATTAGTAGGCAACCAAAAAAACCACTTGCTCCCGTTTTTTTTTTTTTTTTCTTACATACATCCAATCAACTGGAAGCACCTTGAATCTCCATCAATTTCCTTGGGTAAATTCTAAAAACCAAGCTACAAGGTAGCAATACAACAAATCAAACCTCAGGGCAGGTTTTGTAATTTACTAATTTTTTAAATACAGTCTTAGCCGATTTAATATATAGTTTAATATAATGTCGATTATATCATTGTAAATTTTTTTATATTTTAGCAATTTAATTTATCTTAATAGATAAATAACATCAATACGAAATTTATATTGTATTTTTATTTGAGAATTATTAAATGTAAATAAAGTTATTTATATTTACCTGTTAGTGAAATAAAAACAATAATAAAAAAGTTTAATTGCTTTTGAGTGTAGAATTTTTTAATCCTTAATTAACCTAATATATTTTATTTTTATTTATTGGAGTTTAAATAAATTATTTAGTTTATCATTCATCAAATTAATAAAAAAAATTATTAATGATGAATAATGATTTTAAAATTCAAACTCAAAATTTATAATATCTTTACAAATAAAAATATCAATCAAACTTGTTCTAATTTAAGCAACTTTTTATAGTTCAAGATGCAATCGTTATATTTATGATTCTACTCAAATTAAACTAAATTAATTATAAATTATTGTACTCTAAAATATGAGTGGTTTAAATTAAAAAAAAAATCCAGTGAATTATTCTATTTGATATTTTTATTTTATTTTCAATTTTAAATTATAGCATTTTGTTAAGAAAAATTAGACAAATTATATCATGGGCCTCTGTCCATATTGCAATATGAACCAGAAATCCATCACACATGTAAAATAAAGCACGCGATTTTTTTTCCCTCCATAATCGTTTATGTTGCTATTGTTTATGGTCGATGGAGCAGGTCTGCATTTGTGGATAAATTCTAGGAAAATGGCCACGACTAGGCTGCGCATGGGAGAAGGCTAGGTGTTGTCCGCAAGGAGTGAGATGATACAAAGAATTGAGGTACAAGCTGGAATTATCTTGGCCTGATAGAGAAATCCAAGCTGAAACATCATTCCAAGCTAAAACATCATTCTGCAAAACGATGATCTAGAAATAAAAAAACAATAGCAACATAAACTCGATCAAGATGAAGTAATTAAAAGATTATTAATTAATATTATTAATTTAGTATATTATAAAAATTAATATTAATATTAAATAGAAATATAAATAAAAATTAATCTTAAATAATTTAGGTTCATTACTTAACTAGTATAGTTCTTTTAGATAAAACATGTAAGTTCAGTACTTAAATAATACAATTTTACAATGAATACACTGTAGGTTCATTAGTATTTGCCTACAGGTTACATTAATAATTGCCTATAGTTTCATTAGTAATTGCCAACAGTTTCAAATAATATATGTTCATTAATTAAATTATGAAGATTCATTAATTATTAACTATAAGTTCATCACTTTTAATAATCTAGTTCATTATTCTATATAAATTTATCAATAAAGAACTATAAATTTATTGAACACAACATATAAATTTATTAAGTCACTTCATTTTCATCAAATAAAAAATAGAATGAATAAGAAACAAAGAAATTGGTTAAAGAAAGAAAAAAGGAAAAGAGAACCCGATTGTTTTATCATAGCATAGCCTAGAAAATTCTACATTGTTTTGGAAGGTCACATGGTACATGATTCACTTGCAACACAAATTATCATAAATTTGATAAAATAAAATCTCACAGCCAATGTGGATTTGCAATGCAGAATCTGATCACCACCTGTTTCAAATGGCAGTGTATATAGCGTATACATATTTTGAAATGAACTGTGCAGCGGTAATATAATGAGGAAAGAATAATAAGTTCCACTAGTACAAGGGAAGCTTATTAAATTTATGCCTATTTCAGGAAGTAAGAACAAAATAATTGAATCTAAGTTGCATGTCTGCTGCTGACAAAATCATCCAGGGTGCGTATATTTGGAAAGAACAGAAGCTTATGTCCGGATAAACTCTTACTACGATGTCTTGTGCCTCGGAGTGCAACTAGAAAAATTTTAATCGCCTTGGCAAAAATAAAACATAACCCAATAAACCTCAGAGCTGGAAGAAGAAGAAAAAGAAAAAGAAGAAGAAAGATACTTGATTATTTTGCCGATTAAAAAAAGCATATTTTTTCATACGTGTGATAAATCTTTAATCCATATTACAATATAAAAGGGTCAATGGTGCAATAATAGAGGCTTGTTTAGTTTTAGAAAATAATGTCTGTTTTTTAAAAAATATTCCAAAAAAATTAAAAAATATAAATTGTTGTTTAGTCACGAAACTATTTTCTAAATTATAAAAGGGTTTAGAAAACTAATAAAAGATGTTTTCTAAATTTTTCAATTAATATTTTAATATTTAATACAACTTTCTCAACTATATCATCACCACAACCTCCTTTACCATCACTTTCACCACCACCACCACTTTCTCCACCACCACCACCAACCCCACTACCTCCACCGTTACCACTGCCAACCTCTGCTGCCACCACCTCCTCCTCCTCCACCTTCACCTCCACCATCACCACCACCTCCACCACGACCTCCACCTCCTCCACCACCACCACCTCCACCTCCCCACCTCCACCTCCACCTCCACCACTACTTCCACCTCTACCACAACCACCATCTCTATCTCCACCTCCAACATCATCACCAGTATCTCCATTATAATCTCATGACTTTAAATTAAAATTAACTAAATATGCGTGATTTAAATTTTTTTATAAAATAAATAAATTATAGATTATGCATTATTATATGAATCATAATAATTATTATTATATTTAAAATTCATTATAATAAATTTTATCAAAAAATTATAATAATATGAAAAAATTATGAAATAATAAATAAATTATTTTTTGTTCTTTTATTTTTTATTTTAAAAAATAAAAAATAAAAAAATAAAGAAAATAATTTAAAAAAAAACAGAAAATATTTTTTAAAATTAAACAGCCTCGTGGCATTCTCACCTCTCAAAAAAAATAAATAAATAAATAAACAAAAATTACATTATTGGACAACAGACACAAGAAAAAGAAAACACAATCTTATTTTTAGCGTGCACAGCACAGGTCACAGACCATATAAACAATTAATTATAAATACCTGCCAATCAATGGCTACTTCCACGGTTTCTTTTTTATCCACTCTCTTGTCACGCTTACCTCTCCTTAAAGCTCCATTGCTTTGTCCTTCATCTTTGGCAATCCACTCAATACCCAAGTCGAAGGTTTAATCTTTACCCTAAAAAATCTCTATTTTTCCCTTCTTTTTAATAATCTCTTTCAAATTTTAACATTTTTTTGCAGAACCCAAATCGATTAAGGCTGTTTTCAATGGCATCATCTGATTCTAAAGAATCACCTGCTAACAATCCAGGTCTTCACACCTCTATTGATCAAGCTACTAAAGGGTACATCATGCAGCAAACTGTAAGCTCATTTTGTACTTATATTCTATATCCATGTAAAGGGTAGATTTTTTTTATAGGTATTGATGTATTTGTTTGATTTGCAGATGTATCGAATTAAAGATCCCAAAACTAGTCTTGATTTTTATTCTCGTATACTGGGCATGTCGTAAGTTTTAATCTTTTTGTTTCAGTTTATTTGGGTTTTTAATGTTATTGATAATGCTACCTGATTTTGGTGATTGGGTTTATTAATTTGTGTTGTATTATTGTGTGTGTACTGGTGAGAATTGTGTTGATTAGATGATTTGTTATAAGGGTTAACGTTGTTTTGTGATGTGAGAGTGTTGTGGATTATTGATTATTAAAATGATTCTGAAGTTTAAGGTCCTTTGAAATGGAGCATGCAGAGAATGATAGAGAGATTGGACATTTGTAATTCTTTTGCCACTTCTGTGATTTTTTTGTTTTAGCATTGTTGAAGAGGTTCCTATTGTACTTAAGGAACACAGGTTTTATGGAAGATAAAAAGTTGCTTTTTAAAAAAAAAAAAAAATTATCTCTTGCAATTAGGAAAAATGGCTTGTTTTTGAAGTTAAGCTTTGTTCCTCTACGACTCAAGTGTTTCAGCTGTTAAGCGGGATTTCAAACCATGTCATGTCTCCAAATCAGGGCTAGTGCTTATGTCTTTTCTTGAAACATTATTTTGTTCTACAAGTTCTATGATTATGCATGTGCACTTTAGTTCCGTATTATTCATAATTGAAAATTCTTCATTCAATACTTATGGTGGCTTCATTTATGAAATTATTCTGCATGATGTGCCTGGTGCTGGATGTAATGTAAATAAAAGAGGACAATATTCTTTTTTATACATAAATTTTTGCATGATTTGCACATTTTAATTTTTCAAGATAATATTCTATCGCGCTCATATTTATGTGTTGTATTGGGTTATTTTTTACCTATTTTTGGGCAAGAGCCTCTTAATTATCCCTTTATGCTGCAACCTGATGTTTTGGGTTTAATTCCTAACTTCTTCATGACTAATTTTTTTTCCTTTCTCAAATGTTTTTAGTCTGCTTAAGCGGCTTGATTTTCCAGAGATGAAGTTTAGCTTGTACTTTATGGGGTATGAGGTAATTCATTTTTCTTCATATCTGTAGGGGTCTTTTGAATTATTAATGTGTTAGGGTTGAAAAACTCTCATCGAATTTGACCAGCACCAATCTTCCCCATGCCCTTTTGCTACGTCTCTCCAAATGTTGATTTAAGGTGTATTGGAATGTTGTTCGTCATGCTAGGTGGTTATGGTATACATGTATGTTTGATGCAGGATTTAGCATCAGCTCCAGCTGACCCAGTTGAAAGAACAGTTTGGAACTTTGGTCAGAAGGCTACAATTGAGCTTACTCAGTAAGACAACACATTTACATGATGCCCATTGTTTTTTTTCCTACCTGTGTTTTCTGTTATGTCTGACAATCAAATTTGTATTATGGCAGTAATTGGGGTACCGAAAGTGATCCTCATTTCAAAGGATATCACAATGGAAATTCAGAACCTCGTGGCTTTGGTATGTAAATCTAATGAGCAATTGGAATAGAAATGCATATGTAAATCATGTTGTAGTTTTAAATATGATTTGGCATATACGAAAGTCATCAAATAAGTGAAACTAGTGATTGTTGGTGTACTGTTGTGTTTAGTAGTAGACAAACCCAGACTGGCTGATAAAACTTGTAAATTACTTTTAATTTAACCACTTTGCGAATAAGGTCTGGATTGACTATACTCAAGTCATTAGATAACTCAATTCTATTCAACTAAGCCATAGTCCCGAGCTAGTGAGAACTATTTGAAGAAGGGTGCTTCATGGATTTCCATTTCCTTAGATTTAATTTCATTAGGATTGATTATACTCAAAGAAGCCTCAAAAGGGGTGTTGTTGACTTGCTGGATGCTTATAAACCAAAATTGTTACCACTTACCAGCTATATTTTAGGATTGAATTATTTTTACCCTGTTAGCCATCAAGATTACCAAACCATAGATGAAAGTGTCATTTCTGTAATTTCTAACAGTTGCATCTAGTAATAATACAGTTGAAAAAATATGAGATAATCTTAGTGTCTTATGTTATGCATTTCTGTTTATAGAGACTTATTCTCCCATAGAAAGACATTCTCATTGCTTATGATTTTTCAGGACATATTGGTATTACTGTGGATGACGTTTACAAAGCATGTGAGAGATTTGAACGTCTGGGAGTCGAGTTCGTAAAAAAGCCTGATGATGGTGTGTATTTCTTGGCCTATATATTATTTTTAAACTGTAGAAGTGGTATTTGTTAATTTCCTACTTGATTGAAATGGTCTGTGCTTGGTAGAAACATCATAGCACTCATTTCTAGGTAATTATATTTTAGTAACTATTGAATTGTCCAGCAAGGTTTATATATCTGTCTACAGAAAAGTTTCTAACATACCTTTATGTGGTGTGCATTTGTTGTCATATATGGAAGAAACACAGGGAAAATGAAGACAGAAATGCCTGGATCCTAATATTTGGAAAGTTTAATGTAGCTTAGTGGAACCAGAGTAAGGTCTGTAGTAATTAGGACTTGGAACTTGGAAGGGGTGTGGATCATGGATTCAAAATTCTGTTACTTTAGGAAATTAAGGACTGATCAGTTATTCTTTATGACTTTTCACTTCAGCCAGCAAATAGTGGGTATTTAGTAAAGAAAAAGAAAAAAAAATACTCCACTTAGATAAGGCCAAAATAGTGATTAAAGCTGGGCAAACATGACTTTAGGCAGGTTTCAGAGACTTCTTGGCTAAAGTCATGGGGAGGTATTCATTATTTATCCTTTCTTCATTCATCAAATTTGTATATGTATTATAGTTATTTACCTGTACTTGTGAATTCATTTTAGGAACAATGAAAGGGATAGCTTTTATTAAGGATCCTGATGGCTATTGGATTGAGATCTTTGACCTCAAGACTATTGGGAAAACAGTTGGTGGTGCTGCTTGATATTATGTGACATAAACATAAGGTAGCTTCCTACATAGCTTCGAGCTTCTCCTTTGTGTTTCTTTTGTTCTGCTATTATTTATTATATTACAGATTCAAGTTCAATTTCTTCTCTTTTTAAGGACATATTTGCAATTTACAGTATGCATGCAGACACTTATTTGCCCTTTTCACATATGGAGAGATTTTTTTTTAATTACCATTCAATTGTTTATTCTTTTCCAAGAACAATATGCTTATGTCTTCCTGATTCCTTCCCCATCATTGTCTCTATTGCATATATTTTTCCATTGCATTAGCCTGTTTTATGCATTTTCTGGGTAATTGACAGCTTTAGTATTGTGTTACATCTCTTATAAAAGTTTTATGGATTCCCACTTTTGCATGATTTAACCACTTGTTATGGTGGTCAACCATTTGAGGATCTGTTTGTTTTTGCTACTGTAGCTACTAATGAGAAGAACACTATTTAAAAATGTTAATTTAAAATGGTTTTGAAATCTGATCTGATATGTTTTAGTTCTAAAAACTTGAGAAAGCTAAAAGGAAGTTTCAATTGATTTATTGCAACATCAATTAGGGGTGCTTTTTCACTAAAAACAAAAAAGAGAATGGTTTCAATTTGATGCTAGAGTGGACAGAAAGTATTCTGAGAGTGCTACCCATTAATTAGTGTTGCTTTTTGGTTGTAAGCAGCGATAGGATAGCTGGATTTTACAAGAGTCCTAGTGTGTTTTGCATACTCACCCTCTCTTTTCATCCTCTCGTGAAAATATATAAGGTCAAGAAAAAGTGTGTTTTGCACACGTGTGTGTGTGTGCGCGCGCATTTTATGAGGTTGATAGACTTTTATATCTTTGACTGTTGTTTCTTATTGCAGAAAAGTACGGCATTTTCAGAGTTCCAGATGTTTTTCCTTCCAAGCGTTTGGAAATCTTGCACCAGTTACAATATTTTGATTATGATTCTTCGCATTCATGTAATGCATCTTCTCACATTTGCTAATGGAGTATCCTACAAACAGAAGCATATTGTGTAAATGACCTATGTTCTTGTTTAACTAATAAAATCATCAGACCTTTTTTGTTGCTGCGTATAATTCAATTAAGGAATGAGCGCTCAGTATAGAACCTTATCGTTTAAGTAGACTTAAGAATGTTATATTATTCTGTTCTATTTTCAAATACATGAATAGTTGGTAGGTTAGATTTTGGCCTATAAAATTCAATTAAGGAGTCAAGGGGAATACTTAAGATTTTGAAATGCAATTATCTATCCGAGTTTTCTCTGGTGTGCGTGTCAAGGAAAAAATTATACTTCTAGAGACAACTAAGGAAGAGTCTAATTTTACCTAGAAATGTGAAGGTATGCATGCATGATTAAGCAACTACATGTGGGAAATGAGACATTGTCATCTTGGTTTATGCAGTTTCAATCAGTTTATGACCTAAAGACTTTGGTTTGTGTCAGCCATTTTTGTCCTTCGCGCAAAAAGGTGCAAATGTTTAACATAGGCCCTATCACTTATGAAGGAATTGACTCATAATGGGTGTTGTCCATTTATGAAGCAAGACTGGTAAACATATGGTGGTCTGTTTTGTGTTTCCTTTGTTAAAAGGAATATAACAGGACAAGCACAAGGTTAAATTCAAGTCAAAATTTTCCTTTGGTGATCAAGTTATGTGTTGCACAAAGACCCTATTATTCCACAGAATAGAGGTGACATAATTGATGATGAAAGAAGTATCAGTTGTCTCTCTCTTTACCCTTTAATGAGATGGTGGGGTGTGAGACCACCCTCAAATCCAAGCTTCAGAGTTTGGTGTAGGGAGAAATGGAAGGACAAGCTTTTATTGATATATGAATTATTAATATATGAATGTTGACTCTTTAGACTATTAAGTTGAGTTTCTAAAGCTATGCATGTGGGGATGGTCTACAAATTCAAAAGCCTTAATCCTTTATTGAAGTTTTGAAGTCCCTAAAGCCAATCATGAACAAATGATTTTCAACACTTTCTTGCCTCTTTTTTTTTTTTTTTTTTGTTTCAAATACCTTTTGTACCATATAGGAAACAAACAAAACAATTTTTTTTAAATAAAAGGATAAAAATAAGATAAAATCTATGAAATTTTGGGTTGGGCTGACGGGGGTAAGTCCTTTGAGATTCTATATCAAAAATTTGTAGTCGGGTGCGTGTGTTCATCAGCATGTTCATGGACCTCATCTAGTCAGCAATTGCTTAGATGATAGTGCATGAACAGTGAGCCTTCATTTAAAAAAAAAAAAAAAGAGTTACCAAGAATCTATGAAGTATCGACACTTTAAATAGGGCAGAGTATCTATGTTGGATACTTTTCGAACACTGACACGCACTCGATATGGCCCAACACGTGTCCAACATAGCTCTATTATTTTATTATTTTTTTCTTTTTAGGACACGGAATCGACACGGCTAGAACACAGGACCGATACGGCTGGGACACGGAACCAACACAGCTGGACACTTTTAGGACATGGCGGAACACTTTTAAGACACGGTAGAATACTTTTTTAGAACACTTTTTAACTCTATTTTTTATATAATTTAATTTAAGTAATAATTTTGATTAATAAATTAATTTAATTTATTTATTAATAATTTAGTTACTAATAATTTAATTTAATTAATTTAATTTTAATTTAATTGATCACTTGACAATTATAGATAATTAATTAAATTATTATATTAAGTATTTAAATTTCATGGAGTTTTTAT
>CATIWM010164489.1:0-27593 GCA_949671775.1 Mallotus repandus | reverse complement strand
ATTTGGTTTAAGAGTGAGCCTAGAAACTCTTGTCTGTAAGGTTGTAAGAGTGAGCCTAGAAACTCTTGTTTGTAAGGTTGTAAGAGTGAGCCTTAAACTCTTGTGTAATCTTGTGAATAAGATTGTGGGTGATTGAAAATTCTAACTTGGGGATAAGTTAGGTGGAGACGTAGGATTGTTGTTGAATCCGAACTCCTTAAATCATTGTGTTTTTCATTCTTTCTTCCCAACGTTCTTTCTATTTTTGTTTAAATTTCAATTACTGTCGATTTGAATTCGATTGCCTTATTCACCCCCCTCTAAGGCATTTTACAAAAGTCAAAGTGAAGAATTATCAAAGAATTCGACCTCTGAGATTCAAAAAGGATTTTGACATCTTTAGAACATTATAATGAGAAAATTATTCTCTTGAAATTTTAATTAGACATCTTAAGCTTTCTGAATTGAGCTTACTTGTCAAAATCAGAGTTCATTTGGGTATGCAAATCTTCAATTAAAATCAACATATGCAGCTTTCATTTTAAGTTGTGCAGCTCTTAGTATTTCAGTAATATCTTGAGCTACAGATGTCTAATTAAGTGATTAAAAGTGCTATGGAAATCTAATACAAATATCTACAACTTTCATAAAGAAAGCTTAGGATGATTCGATCATCTTCAAGGGCTTAAGTCATGATCCCGACCAAGACGATGCAAGTCCTGACCGAGACTAAATTGCACCAAATTTAAGAAAACTTCCAGAGCATATCCTGAGCCAATGTCATGACTGGTATCAGTGTGGTCACAATCGGGATCAGTGTTCATGACCGGGATCAATGTGGTCACAACCGGGACCAGCTCAGGACTCAAATTCAACGGCTATAACGGATACATTTTTGAATATCCTGACCGGGATTGATGTAACCCCGACGGGACTAGAGAAATGACAGCTTAAAGGTCCAAATTTCATTTAAATGAAGTTTAAAATTATTGGAAATGAAATTATTATTTCTAACAGCTATAATTGAATTGCTTAACTATAAATACTGCCTCTGAAGATCATTTAGAGGTTAAGAAACTTTTTTATCATTTATACACTCTCAAGCATTCAATTAAGCTCTAAATTCACTCAAAATTATTTTTATCTTTGTATAACTCTTGTGAGAGTTGGTGAGTGATTAGAATAGAAATTCTTGTTCTTCTATTTTCAAGGGATTAAGAAAAGAGAAATGAGGTTCTAGTCTAAAGGAATTAGTTTAAGTGTTTAGCCATTAAAACACTTGGGAATTGGTTTTAGAGTGAGCCTTAAACTCTTGTGTATAAGATTGTGGGTGACTAAAAGTCCTAACTTGGGGATAAGTTAGGTGGAGACGTAGGATTGTTGAAAATCCGAACTCCTTAAATTCTTGTGTTCATCATTTTTCCTTCTCAACATTCTATCATTCTTCGTTCTCAACATTCTTTCATTTTTATTTATTTATTTTTAAGTTTTAATTTTTATTCGATAGCCCTATTCACCCCCCCTAGGGCATTTTCATTTGGTATCAAAGCTTGAATTCTAGGTACTTTATGGCTAGAATACAAGATCATGGGGAGTGAATTTCAAAATATTTCTTCTCTTAGACCATTCTTTGATGGTAGTGATTATCCTCATTGGAAGTTCAAAATAGAGCTCTGTCTAGATTATGATTCTATTAAACTTTGGGATATTGTTCGAAAAGGTTGGGAACCACCCAAAGCTACAATTGATGGTGTGGTAACTGAGATTAATAAAGATTATTGTAATGCCATTCAACAAGAAGCGAATCACAAAAATAAAAAGGCTATGATTACTCTAGTCTCTTCCATGTCAAGAGAAGAAGGAGGCAAGCTTCAACATTGCACTTTGGCCAAGGAAATATGGGAAACCTTGAAAAATCATTATGAAGGAAATGTTCAATTAAGAAGTAAGAAGGTTCAGCTCCACATGTATGAGTATGAACTCTTTAAAATGAAGCCTTAAGAATCAATCACCAAAATGACAAATCACCTTAATGCTCTTGTTACCACCCTCAAGAAACTTGGTAAACATTTCACCAAGGAAGAAGTAAACAATAAGATTCTAAGAATCCTACCTAAGAAGGATTGGGAATCTCGAGTTACTTCAATTAAGGAAGCTCAAGACCTTGCTACTCTTTCAATCAATGTGCTTATTGGAAAGCTTCTCATCCATGAGCTTACAATAAAGTAAAGAGGTGAAGAGCAAAAAGAGAAGAAGGAGAAAAAGAAGAGCATTGCACTAAAAGCTTCACAAAATGATTATGAAGAAGAAAACTTTGAAGATTCTAGTGATGAAGATAGTGAGATTGCTATACTCACTAGAAACTTCAGGAAGTTCTTGAGAAAATAACATACCTCAAGAACAAGAGAATTCAACAAAAAGTATGAAGGAGAAGGTAAGAAGAAAACCAAAGAAGTTACTTGCTATGAATGTAAGAAATCGGGTCACACCCGAAGTGAGTGCCCCAAACTCAAGTTGAAGAGTAAAGGAACAAAGGATAGGAAGAATGCCTTCAAAGCTACTTGGGTTGTCTCCTCCGAATCCGAAAAGGAAGAGGAACAACAAGAAGTGGCCAACCTTTGCTTCATGGCTCTTGAAGATGAAAAAGAGGTACCTTCTATTTCTAATTCCTCTAGTGATTGTGCATATGATGATGATGATGATAAGAGCTCTATTGCTAGTAAACTTATGGTTAAATGTAAAAGCTTACTTACTAAGAAGAAGCATTATAAACATAAGTTAACTAGTTTAACTAAGGAATTTGAAAATTTGAAAATTGAATTTTCTAAATTAGTTGAATCAAATGATGAACTTACTAATGGTTTGAAAAACTCAAATTCCTTGGAGGACCAACTCAAGAAAGCAAATGATGAAAATTATAAACTTTCTAAAGAGGTGTTAGAGTTAAAAAATTCCATTTCAAAATTCAAGAAGGGAAAAGAGACTTTAGATAGTCTTCTTGACTCTCAAAAATTTCATGGATATACTCATGGAATTGGATACAAAAATGGAATGACTCCTTCATCATCATCACATATTAATTTTGTTAAAGCACATGATTCTAATGCATCAACATCCAAAAAATGAGACTCAAGCTTTCAAAGCTAAAAGGTCTCATGTGTCAAATAATAAGGGAAGGTCCCATAAGACTCAACCTCCACTGACACAAAGAGGCAAGATTCAAACAAGAGCACCTCAACCAAAGCATGCTTATATGTACACTAGACATAATCATAATAGGCTTGCTACACAACACAATGCATATAAACATGTTGCACAAACCTATCAAAATGCACACTATCATTGCCAATGTATGTCTTACACTATGACTCAAAAGAGTTATAAAAACAATTCACCACTACAATACACAAGGCATGTTTGACACACTAGGAAAACATATCATCCTAGGAGAAATAAATTTGCCAATGTTGAGTGTTTTTATTGCATGACCAAAGGTCACTCAAGCAATGTGTGCTTCTATAGAAGATTACACTTAAACTTGCTTCCTTTGGATTACCTTGAGACTAACCAACCTAGGCTAAAAAAGGTTTGGGTTCAAAAGAATGTGTAAATTTTATTTTGTAGGTATGCTTGAAGTCGACAAGAATAAAAAGTCATTGATATCTTGATAGTGGATGTTTAAGACATATGACCGGAGACAAAGAGCAATTCAACAAGCTTGATGCTAAGGATGGAGGACATGTTACCTTTGGGGACAATTCAAAAGGAAAGATTATTGGCATTGGAGAAATCGGTAACTCTCAATCCTTATCTATATATCATGTATTGCTTGTTGATGGTCTTAAACATAATTTGCTTAGTATAAGTCAATTATGTGATATGGGAAACAAAGTCACTTTCTATCCTAAGAATTGCTTTGTTAGTGGTCTTGTTGAAAACAAAGTAATTTTTAGTGGTGAAAGAGTTGATAATGTTTATGTTATTGATTTGAATAAAATTGATAACAATGATATTAAATGCTTAATGCCTATTTCCCATGAAACATGGACATGGCATAGAAGGTTAGGACATGCAAATTTTAAGTTATTGAATAATCTTTGTAAACATGAACTTGTGATTGGTTTACCAAAACTTGAATTCACTAAGGATAAACTTTATGATTCTTGTCCAAAGGGAAAACAATCCAAGTCTTCATTTAAGCTAAAAAATGTTGTGTTAACCTCTAGACCACTTGAACTTATACATATGGATTTGTTTGGTCCAACTAGAGTTATTAGTCTTGGTAGGATGCATTATGCATATGTATTGGTTGATGATTACTCTAGATTTACTTGGGTGTATTTTCTTGCTCATAAGAATGATGCTTTTAAAAGCTCAAAAATGTTGTGTCAACCTCTAGACCACTTGAACTTATACATATGGATTTGTTTTGTCCAACTAGAGTTGTTAGTCTTGGTAGGATGCATTATGCATATGTATTGGTTGATGATTACTCTAGATTTACTTGGGTGTATTTTCTTGCTCATAAGAATGATGCTTTTAAAGCTTTTGAAAATTTCTTTAAAAGAGTTAAAAAAGAAAAAGGTTTTTTATATTACTTCTATTAGAAGTGATCATGGAACCAAATTTGAAAATGAATTTTTCAAAAACTTTTGTAATGAAAATGGCATTTCACATGCATTTTCATCTCCTAAAATTCCTCAGCAAAATGGGGTAGTTAAAAGAAAAAATCAAACTCTTGTGGAAATGGCTAGAACAATACTTTATGAGTATAATTTTCCATTATACTTTTGGGCGAAAGCTGTTAACACATCTTGTTACTTTTCAAATCGAGTTTTCAAAAGATCGATTTTAAACAAAACATCTTATGAGCTTTGGAACAATAGAAAACCCAAAATCTCATATATAAGAGTATTTGGATGCAAGTGTTTTATATTAAACACCAAGGACAATCTTGGGAAATTTGATTCCAAAGCTGATGAAGGAATTTTCCTAAGTTATTCCACCTTTAACAAAGCATATAGAGTGTTTAATAAAAGAACTCTAGTTGTTGAAGAATCTATGCATGTTGTATTTAATGAGTCTAGCCCACTTGATCCAAGAAAGGGTTTTTGTATTGTTGATGATGATATAGGTGATCTTGTGGAAGATAAAACTCAAGAAGAAAATGCTAGCAAACCTTTAGAACTTGAATGTCCAAATAAGGAAGAAAGTGTAGAGGTGCCTCAATCTACCTTGAAGGATGATCTTCCAAAGGATTAACAATTCAAGAAAGCACATCCTCAAGATCGCATCATCGGTGATACTACACAAGGGGTAACAACTAGATCTCAACTTAAGTCTTTTGTTAATTTAGCCTTCATTTCTCAAATTGAACCCAAAAATGTTGATGATGCTTTGAGTGATGAATTTTAGGTCTTTACTATGCAAGAAGAGTTAAATCAATTTGAGATAAACAAAGTTTGGACTTTGGTTCCTAGACCGAAACATCATCCTATTATAGGAGCCAAATGGGTGTTTAGAAATAAGATGAATGAACAAGGTGTCATAACTAGGAATAAAGCAAGATTAGTAGCTAAAGGTTATAATCAAGAAGAAAGCATTGATTATGATGAAACTTTTGTCCCTGTTGCAAGGTTAGAAGCTATTAGAATGCTACTTGCATTTGCATCATTCTTCAATTTTAAATTATATCAAATGGATGTAAAAAGTGCATTTTTAAATGGTTTTATTGAAGAAGAGGTGTATGTTGAGCAACCTCCGGGTTTTGAAAATTTTGAATTTCCAAATCATGTTTTTAAACTTTTAAAAGCATTATATGGATTGAAACAAGCTCCAAGAGCTTAGTATGAAAGATTGACCAACTTCTTATTAGAAAAAGGATTTTCTAAAGGGAAGGTTGACACAACTCTTTTCATAAAAAAATCCAAATATGATTTATTAATTGTTCAAGTACATGTTGATGATATTATTTTCAGTGCTACTAACCATTACTTGTGTGAGGAATTCTCTAAGTTGATGCAAGGAGAATTTGAGATGAGTATGATGGGTGAACTTAAATTTTTCCTCGGATTACAAATCAAGCAATGCAAAGATGAGATTTTCATCAATCAAACCAAGTATGCTAGAGACATTCTCAAGAAGTTTGGCATGGATGGAGTTAAATTAAGCAAAACTCCAATGAGTACCACAACCAAACTCAACAAGGATGAGAATGGCAAGCCGGTTGATGAAAAGCGATTTAGAGGTATGATCGGATCCCTTCTTTATGTAACTACTAGTAGATCCGATATCATGTTTGCTACTTGCTTGTGTGCTCATTTTCAATCTAGGCTTAGGGAGTCCCACTTGAATGCAATCAGAAGAATTTTCAAGTATTTAAGTGGAAGTTTGTATTTAAGACTTTGGTATCCTAGGAGTTCATCCTTTGTCTTGATTAGTTATTCCAATGCAGACTTTACCGGTAGTTTATTAGATAGAAAAAGCACTTTCGGAACTTGCCAAGTTTTAGGACAATTTTTAGTTTCTTGGTTTAGTAAGAAACAAGTTTCAGTTGCCTTATCCACTGTAGAAGCAGAATATGTTGTTGTAAGTTTATGTTGTTCACAAGTTTTGTGGCAAAAACAACAATTAATGGACTATGGCATTCACATTGATTGAATTCCAATCAAATGTGATAATACATGTGCTATCAACCTTAGCAAAAATCCCATTCAGCATTCTAGAACTAAGCATATTGACATTAGACATCATTTCTTGCATGATCATGTTCAAATTGATGATATCTCATTTGAGTTTGTTGATACAAATAATCAACTTGCAAATATCTTTACCAAACCTCTCAGTGAAGAAAGATTGAATTTTATCAAGCATGAATTAGGCATGATTGATGGTTCTAGTTTGTCTTAATTGTTTATTTAAAGTAATGAATTGATGGTTGGACTTGTTTTCATGTGAAATCACGTTGTGTTTATCATATTGCCTTGATTGTTTTTTATCTGATTTCTTTTAAATGTTTGATTTTGATCTTAATATTTTTATTGATTACTGAATTTTTTTAAAAAAAATGAGCAACAAGGATATTCTTGCTCATACCTTCCTCCCCAATAAGACTAGCTTCTTTTTATGTCCTTTTTCTTTGTTTGCCTATTTGGTTTATTTTCAGTATACTTTTCATTTTTGAGATTTGAGCTGTTAGTTTATATTTAAGTCAATTTTATGTTAGTTTATATTTGGTTTATTTTATATTTTCTTTCAGTTTATGAGCCAAGGGTTGTATGTTTATATCTTGTTTACAATTGATATTTTAAATATCATTATACTCCTATCTTTTTGTTAATACAATCTTATTTTTCTCATTTCATATTTTGCTTAATTTTTTTTTGTGATTATTATTTATTTCTTTATTATTTGTTACATGCATTGTAAATGTGGCTAGCTTTTATGATAATTAATGATCATGTTATCATATTTTAATATTTGTGATGCTAAGCCTTATTTTGCTTACTTGTATAATTTCATTTAGTCTTTTACAAAGGGAAAAATATTTTTTTAAGAAAGTTGAACTTTCATGATTTTCATTGTTTTAGTTCTTGGTCTTTTGTTTCCTTTAGAACTAAGCTCTATATAATCTTGTGATATGTACTATTTTTGTAATCGATTATCATGAAAAAATTTATCTTCTACCATGTTTATGTTTCTTAAAAATTTTGTCAAGTATTTAATATTGTTATTTTTTAACAAAAGACGATAAATTTTAAAATTTATATTTCTTATCATGCCAAACAAGGGGAGAAATAAAGAAATATATATTTCTCATTAATTTTTATTTCTTACTCCTTATAGTTATTATTTTAATGATATGCATAATTTTAGGAGGAGTAAAATTAATTCAAATTATCACATACTTTACTTTATAGTATTCTCTTAAACTCAAAATAAGTTTGTCAAAATTAAAAAGGGGGAGATTGTTGACCTTAGCGATGATAAATTTTGATTTTGATCTTAACAAACTTAATTTTGAGTGTTTAACTTTAATTTTTTAAGTGTGTATAAGTTAGAACTCAATTGGAAAGACAAAGTGAAGAATTATCAAAGAATTCCACCTCTGAGATTCAAGAAGGCTTTTGACATCCTTAGAGCATTATAATGAGAAAATGATCTTCTTGACATTTGAAGTAGACATCTTAAGCTTTCTGAATTCAGCTTACTTTTCAAAATCATAGTTCATTTTGGTCTGTAAATCTTCAATTAAAATCAGCATATGTAGCTTTCATTTTAAGTTGTGCAGCTCTTAGTATTTCAGTAACATCGTGAGCTACAGATGTCCAATTGAGGTGATTCAAATTTATATGGAAATATAAGATAAATATCTAAAACTTTAATGAAGAAATATCAGGCTTATTCGATCTTTTTCAAGGGCTTAAGTCACGATCCCAACCGGGACCATGCAAGTCTCGACCGGGACCAAATTGCACCAAATTGAAGAAAACTTCTAGAACATATCCCGAGCCAATATCACGACTCGGATTAGTATGGTCATGACTAGAACCAGCTCAGAACTCAAATTCAATGGCTATAATAGATATATTTTTTAATATACCGACCGGGACTAGAGAAATAACAGCTCATAAGTCCAAATTTCATTCAAATGAAGTTTGAAATTGTTAGAAATGAAATTATTATTTCTAAAAGCTATAATTGAATTGATTAACTATAAATACAAGCTCTGAAGATCATTTAGAGGTTAAGAAACTTGTTTATCATTTATACACTCTCGAACATTCAGTTAAGCTCTAAATTCTCTCAAAATTCCTTTTATCTTTGTATAACTCTTATAAGAGTTGGTGAGTGATTAGAATAGAAATTCTTGTTCTTCTATTTTCTAAGGATTAAGAAAAGGGAAGTAAGGTTCTATTCTAAAGGAATTGGTTTAAGTGTTTAGCCATTAAAACACTTTGGGAATTGGTTTTAGAGTGAGCCTAGAAACTCTTGTTTGTAAGGTTGTAAGAGTGAGCCTTAAACTATTGTGTATACTTAATCTTATGAATAAGATTGTGGGTGATTAAAAATTCTAACTTGGGGATAAGTTAGGTGGAGATGTAAGATTGTTGAGAATCCAAACTCCTTAAATTCTTGTGTTCATCATTCTTCCTTCTCAACATTCTTTCATTTTTATTTTTATTTTTTAAGTTTTAATTTTTGTTCGATAGCCCTATTCACCCCCCTCTAGGGTATTTTCAGAAGTCTCTTCCTTCTCTTTATCATTTGGTAACTTGGTGTAACATTCAGAATGATAATGGCCAAATATTTGGCATAGATAGCACTCTATCTTGGATTTGTCAAATTGATGGTCCCATCTTTTTCCTCTGCCTTAAGAATGATTGCCGCTGCCATTGTTGTTATTTGGATCTCCCCTTCCTCTGCCTCGACCTCTCCCTCTGCCTTGACCTCCACCTCTACCTCTTAATCTTGAGAACAAAATAGAGGTGGAAGCCTTTAAAGCTTGCTCTTCAGCAGTTGAATCTCGATTCTTATTTTGTTCATGAACCAATAAAGAACTCTGGAGTTCATCAAGGGAGAGCGTGTCAATGTCTTTAGATTCTTCAATTGAACAAACAACATAATTGTACTTGGGTGCCATAGACCGCAAGATTTTTTCAACTATGACGTCGTCTTCCATCTTTTCACCATGGAATCACATTTTATTTGCTACGGCCATGGTTTTTGCGAAATAACTGGTTACAGACTCATCATTCTTCATTTGTTGAATCTCAAATTCTTTTCTCAAGGCTTAAAGTTGTACACGCTTTATTCTGGTGGAGTCTTGATATTTCTTCTTCATTGAATCCCAAATATCCTTGGAAGTTTCTTTGCAAAGAATTGTTTCCAAGATAGAGGGTTCAATGGCCTGAAACAAATAATTTTTTGCTTTTAAATCTTTCAACTTCAGTCCCTCCAACTCCTTCTGTTGTGAATCTATCAATTCCATCCCTGCTTCAGGTGCTGCTACACCAGTTTCAACAACCAGCCAATACTCTTTAGACCATAAAAAATTCTCCATTAGCATGCTCCAGTGGTCATAGTGACCATCGAAGCGAGGAATAGTGGGTTGCACAAAATTTCCTTTAGTTGACATCTCTTTTATTGCTGCAACATACACAAGCTATTGCTTTGTTTCTTCAGGCCCAGTAGGGGCTCTGATACCATTGTTAATAAAAAATGAAATAAAAAGAGCAGAGACACAAGAGATAGGAGAAAATACAGTTTTTCACAATATTCAATTGTAAAACTGAACTCCAATAAATCCAATACATAATAGAAAATAACATGAAAGTAAGAGTCCAACAAATCCACTAATATTGTAACTGAACTCCTAAAATTAGGACACTTTGACTAGGACTTCAACTAACCCACTAATAGTAAAACATAGTAAAAAAAATAATTTTATTTATCTTAACAGCGAATTCATAAAAAAAAAATCAAACCTTTTGCCCATCGAAATTGGAGAAGAAATGGATGAGTATAGATGTGAGATTCAGCTTGATCTCCTCGACTGTGATATCGTTCGATGGGAAATAAAGGGCGAGACAGTTGCTTGCTAGGGTCTTCCAAGGGTGGTAGTTATGGTAGTGGTGATTGCTCATGTTACTGGGTGGGTGGGTGCTCTCTGCTTTCCTTTCCATACATGGTAATGGCTACTGGCCTATTGCTCCTCTCATCTCAAGTGTTATTACTCTTGTTTTTGGCGGGAAAGACATAAAATTTTAGGTACGACATGTAGTTGTTATTATTATTATTATTATTATTTACCATTATTTTAGGTACGACATGTAGGCATATTTGGGGATTGTCTCTATACTTGTCTTCAATTTTCATTTCAGTAGCTGCCGCTGCCCCCCAAGTCCCAATCATTCCTCTGTCACTCTTATTTTAATCGCCCCCTACCACCGTCGTCCACCCTCATCACACCCACCGCCATCCATCACCATGACCTTCTCCCCCATTAGCAGCACCATCATCTTCTTTTTCTTCATCAAATTGTCTCAAGAACCTTACACAACATAACATTTGCTCTTCGACTCCTCTTCTAATCAGATCTTTTTTGTGCAGTAGGTGTCGAGAGGGAAATGTAACATCAAACTTGATTCAAAGTTTTCCTTTCTTTAATTATTTTTTCCTTGTGTTTTCTTTTCATCTTCGAACCCTAATAACAAACCTCGCTAACTTCTTCCTTTCCTGTTTGTTGTTTGTTGCTTACATGTTACTGATATGATATGTTGCTATGATTTTACTTTTTCTAGTTATTATTGAAATATGATTTTACAATTCAAATTGTAAATTGCTATGATTTTTATGGATTTTTGCTTAATTTTTTTTGTATTCAAGGGGTTATGCCTTTGAGAGTCAGATTCTTTTTATACAATAATTTTATGAATTCATTTGTTTGCAATGATAACACTAGAAGATGCTATGAATTGCAATGGATGTTATACTCCATCATTTTTACTAAACTTGCTAGGTTGCAGGTGTAACTAAGATGAAATATAATAGATGACATTTAGAAGAATTATTTGTGTGCAATAATGTTAAAATCAACATTAAAGTAGCCCATTTGCTTTAGTCTTTAACTGAAACTCACAAACATGAACCAATTACCCTTTAGTTAAATACAATTTGGTAAAGAACAATATTGCATTTACCTAATCCATATTTTGAGAAACAAAATCCACTTTCTCTGAGGCTAAAAGGAAAGGCATTGTCAGTTTGAAAATAATCTATCCAAAATCATATGCACAAAGTACCTGAATTGAAATATCCAACAAAATTCTAAAGGAGTTCCCCAATTAATCAGAATTTGGAACTAAAAACCTTTATCACATGGGAAGTAAGGAACGAAACTTATGCATATATGTTTAAGGGAAGAGAATGATAGCTAAGCATCAGTTAGCCAATACATCTATAGAAAATGAGACCTATTTACTAGTTCTTTGATTAGTCCTACACCATCATTTGTCTAAAAAGGACACTCTTTTTTAGGAAACAAAATTGGCCTTATGAAAATGCATATGTACCTCTTACTTTGTTTCTACAAAAAACTTATAGTAAGTCGTAAGGTTCATAGCTTAGGTTCTTGAAACACCCTATTATACCAGCTTACTAGGCTGCTACTATTTTTAGCTTTATATTTGATATTAGATATTATCTATTATTTGAGGAGATCAAAATACCTCACCGATTGTTGAAGGCTACAATGATTGAATTGTTTATGGTTTATCCTAGTTGACTTGTTCTTTATATGTAATCCAGCTGTTATAGGAGTTGATGAGTTACATTTGAAAATGCTTGTTAGGTTGTTATGTCTGCCATGTTTGATTATTTTGTGCATATGATGGTTTGCTACAATTCTTTATTATATGCTGGTACAGGTGATTGATGCATTACTACTGCAGTTTTTGTGAGCTCACTTAATGAGTTTCAGACCTTTTTTTCCTCGAGCTTTACTTGTTTGTCTAAGTAAATAAGGCTATGAATTGATTAATCTTATTATGGTAATTCATACACCTTACATGTCTGTTTTCATTTTAGGTTAGTTTTCAGTTCTTTTTTTTCATCTTTCAGTTTGATCTTGGTATTAAATTTGTGTGTTAAAAATAGGTGATTGTATCCCTTGGAAGTGGACTGTGGGATAAGCTATTTGGAGGTGGAAACTCACCAGCCTTTACAGTTGGAGCACTAGCTGCATTTTTCGCTAGACTCATTGCCATCTTGGGTATTCCTAGATCTAGTACTCAAAAACCCAATGCCCTCCCTTGAGGTATTGATTTGTGCTTATTTTCATTGATGGCATTCTACTGAAATGACATCAAAACCAACTCAATTTCACTCACATTATTATCATCATCATCACTAAAATAACAACTCAAGAAAAGTAAAAACCCATTAATCTCAACAATAAAATTAGATCAATTTGAGGATATCATCAGCACCATTAAAAGTGAAAGCACCACCTTCTTCTAAATTAAGCACTTTAACGACACCATCCTCAACTAAAATTGCATATCTCCTTGACCTAACACCTAATCCAACTAGCTTATCACTCAAATCCAATTCAAACCCAATTTTCTTCGTAAATTCCCCATTTCCATCGCTCAAAAGCAACACTTCATCCTTAATCCCCAAATTCTCCTTCCAAGCTCTCATTACAAACACATCGTTCACTGAAATGCACGCAATTACATCAATTCCTTTTGATTTTAACTCCGATGGCTTCTCCAAAAATCTCGAAAAGTGTTTCTGTGAACAAGTTCGGGGTGAATGCTCCTGGAACGACAAACATACTTGATTTTTTGCTAGAGGTTAGAGCATAGATTGTGGTGGTTTGCAACTCTCTATCGACGTCGAAGTATGATAGTGTGAAGTCAGGGAGCTTGTCACCGATGGAAATGTTAGCAAAGATAGAAGGAGTGGTAGATGTTTTTATAGAGAGTGTTTTGAATTTTAAGGATTGGATTGGATTTTAAGTAGAAGAGAGGTGAATGAGAGTTTTTAGGAGAGGGATTTGGTGGTAACAATAGCGGTGGTGGTGACAGCAAAGGGAGAGAGGAAATGGAGAGAGTGGCAGCCATTTGACGGTGGCTAGTGGTTACAGATAGAGATGTTTAGGTGTGATAAGGTGTATTTTGGAAATATGGATATCAGGCGAATATTGATGAAGTTAACAATGAAAGGTGGGTAGAGACATGGAGGTTGTCACATGAGCCGTTATGATGACAAATTTTTCCTTTTCTTCTCTTTCTCTCTTCCTCTTTCTCTCTTTTCTATTCTCTTTTTCTAATATGTTCCTTTTTTTTTGAACAATATGTGTTCCTTGTTCTGTTAATATGCAGCAGCTAAAATAGATGTCCTAAAAAATGTAGCTTCTTTTGCACGTGCTTTTTTTCTTCTTCTCCCAAATCACCAACAACTTCTAATCTAAATTGATTTTATTTTATTTTATCTGTAGACTCTCTCTGGTGATTCCTACCAATGTCTTAATGTGTTACCCCAGGTGATGATTCCAGCACCCCCCCCCTTCCTTTGCATCTTTATGCCCATTAATTTATAGATCTCACTCTTCGCTTGATTTTGGGTTGCAGGAATCCACTGCTGCTATCAAAGAACCCGTTGGAATTGTATATTTTGATAATTCTATGGATTCACACCCACACACCTCCACCCTTCTATCTCACCATTCTTCCTCTCAAGGTCTTACTTTCTTTTCTTCTCTTCTTTTTTCCTTTAAAATATATTTTTTTCTAGGGTAATGGCTAGCTCTCAGTGATTTTAATGTGTTTTTTTATATGTCCAATCTACCAAATACAACAAGGGAGCACAAATCTGCTAGATTATTATCCACTACTAATGACCAACAAACTGATAACATCATCAGACAGGCCACTGCCTCTGCTGATCAACACCCAAGACTGCCCATGAAATGGATCGCAGTAAAAGGGTATCCCATAGAGGATCTGTCACTGTCTCTCAAAATGTGGTATATTATCTCTCTGTTTCTTATCTCCAATGTGCAAAAAGCCCATGACATTTTCTTCTTTTCCCTTTTTTCTTTTGGATTGAAAGTATAACCACCCACTAATTTTGATGTTTGATAGGAATATCCAATATTTTTTTAAAAATAATTTCCACTCTAGTCTACTCTTACCCACCAATTATCTCTACTGTTAGAAATAGTCATGGTCGTTGTTCATGAACTTTTTCTAATTTAAATGTATTCCTCAAATAGGTCACAATCTTTATTGTTGAAGCTTCTATTTGAATATTTTCATTTGAAAAGACAAATTTTTTTCCCCTCTCATGACCTTTAAATTTTTATTCTAGATTGAATTGGTCAATGGACTTGGCAAAAATACATACTGATTATCAAGTGTTGTTGTGTCTCTGATTATTTGGAAAAATTTTGCCTTTTGATGAGCTTATCCATTTCCCAATATTGTCATTGATATTCTCTCTTCTCTAAGTTGAAAGATACTTTGAACCTATTGGTAATGGTAATAAATTTTATTTTCACTATATGCAGCAGTCTGGTTTAGCTTCTGAAAAAGCCAATGAAATAGGAGACCCCAAGACCACAGTTGATAAACAAACAGCTCAAACAACTATGCTAGATGCTCGGGTGTCGCAACTTATAGATCAACTGATTAGTGCAAACGTGTACTTGTCTCTTCCATCCACAAAGAACAACCCCCATTTAACTTGGGAGCTTCGGTTGTGGATAAAGGAAGGTCAACGTGTGCTGGGAGATGCATCTAAATATTTAGATCTGCCAAAGAAGTAATTCATTTTTAACACTATTGGCTGACATAACTTCTATTTGTCTTTTTTTTTTCCCTTTAATACTTTAATGCTATCTTATACTCTTTCAGAATTTCTGATTGGTATGCAATCATGCATTTTTTTTAAATGTTTCATGTCTTGGTTGAATTTTAATCTTGCATTTCTTTTTTATTTATATTTATGGTAATCATAAATGTGGTGCTAATGATAAATTGAAGGCAATGGACCAATCATTGGCAAAAGGTAAGCAGATGCAGGGTGACTGTGCTTCTATGGTAAAAAAGCTTGGGGCTATACTTCACTCAAATGAAGAGTAGCTTCGAGTGCATAAGAAGCAAACTATGTTATTGACGATATTAACAGCAAAAACACTTCCTAAAGGTCTGCATTATCTTTTATTATGCTTGACCAATGAGTACAATGGTCTGAACTCTTCAAAGCAGCAAATCAGGAGGAACTAGAAGACCCCCCAGTTGTATCACTATGCATTATTCTCATATCATGTTCTGGCAGCAGCTATTGTACCATTACCCATGCTAAGGTAGACAATGTGCATGCCCTTTTGGACTTGATTATGCACCTTTTTTTGTTTAAAGTGTTGCCTTGAATTGACATCCTTAAACTTATGCATTGACTCCGACTATTTGTAGGATCCTTTTTCCACATTGTTACCAATAAACTCAATTATACGGCAATGAGAATGTGGTTTCTAGTAAATCCACCAAGCGAAGCTGCTATTCAGGTTCAAAATATTGAAGAGTTTACTTGGTTGAATTCAAGTTACAGTCGTGTTCTCAAGTAGTTGGGGTCTCCATCAATGATAGATTATTACTTCAAGGCACATACATGCTAATTCTGATTCTAATTTGAACCCATGTGTACCTCAACTACTAGGCAAAATATGTAAGATTATGGTCATGTATATTTGCATGAGTGCAATATTAACCCCTAGAAGTGCCCTCTCGTTATGTCCAATTATCAAATCTCCTGAAAGACCCACATGAAACAAATTAGAGCGTAACTTGATATTGAAAGGCACATAGCAAAATAGACAATTGTCCATATTGCAATTGAAAAAGTATCTTTCTGTTGCAATTCTGACTGCTTATTGAGGGCATTTAGAAACCACTTCGCTTCTTTCTGTTGACTCATTCCACCACTCCGACCAAAATCAATGAAGCCATACTTGACGTATAGGGACTTTTTCATTATCTCAACAATATCCTGAAAGAAGATGCCACAAAAGGCAAACTATTAGAAAGTTTTTGAAATTTGATTAAGAATGGTAAGCTATTAACCTTAAGGTTCTTTTGGATGACAAGAGTAAAATCAAGATTTTTCTAAAAATTTTTAGGACTTGGTCATGTTAAAGGATGCATGATGCGGATAGAGTTATAGAAGATCAAGCAATTCAATTCCTATACAAATACCAAAAATTGTAGCAGTGGTAGTTTCATAAATAACTGTAACTTTAGAGTTTCAAATTTTGATGATTCCAAAGGCTAGTTTGATTGGAAAAGGACCAACGATTTGAAGTCACCAGATTTGCTCATGAAGCTCGTTGCTTTTAGGGCAAATTCGAATGTTTAGGCCTTCAAAAAGGCAAATTTGTGTTTTAATTGCCTTAAAAGTCTTATTTCCTAGTTTGTTTAGGTTTGAACTCTTATTTTCTAATTTGTTTAGGATTTGTTTTAGGGTTTCTATTAAAAAGTTGTTGTTTTGGCGTTTGTACATCAGATTATCAATAGAATTCAAATTTTCTTTAAATTTTTCAAAATTCGTCGAATTTTGATGCCTATACCTTGTAATCTAAAGTTGCAGGCATAGAAAATTAGTGATTGCCAATTGTGCACAATTCAACAATTGTTAGTAGTTATCTTACACTCTTCTGCTACGTCAGTTTGGTATCAGAGATGTGCTCCTCAGACAAGACAAGATTTCTCGTAGAAGACAGCAACCCCAACAGCTTGTAGAACAAGTTTATGAGCGTGATGACCAACGTCGCTTTGAGCAGCGGTTCGAACAGCGAATGGAACAGATGGATCAGCGGATTGACAATATTATGGAACAGCTCACGAAGAGGATGACTGAGTTGTTAGTCAATCAAAATAGGGGGCAGCTAAACCAGCGACGACCTCAGGAATCCTTTTGCTGAAGGAAACGATGACGAAGATGACTATAGTGCAGGTTATTATGATGTGTCGTGTAGACGTCCTAACCAGCATGATGAGTATGGTGATAGGAGGCGATGGGAGGTAGGTATGCAAACTGAGATCCCTGAATTTTATGGTTCTTTAAAACCAGAAGAATTCCTTGACTGGTTGGCTATGGTAGAGGAGATCTTAGAGTTTAAGGGGGTGCCAGAGGCCCAATGAGTACCATTGGTGGCAACCAAGTTCCGAGATAGGGCGATGGCTTGGTGGCAGCAAACTAAATAGACCCGAGTTCAGTTGGGAAAGTCAAAAATCATGACTTGGGAGAAGATGAAGAAACAAATGCGTGCCACACTTTTGCCTTTTAATTTTCAGCGTTTAATGTACCGATGATTTCAGAATTTGAGGCAAGGAAACTGTTTAGTTGATGATTATACAACTAAATTTTACCAGCTAATTGTGCGTAATGAGGTGCCCGAGATGGAGGACCAATTGGTTGCTCAATATATTGGGGTTTTAAGAAAGCATATTGTACAGACAGTAAACATGTTTGATCCTATGTCTATTTCTGTGGCACACCAACGGGCTTTGCAGATCGAAAAGAGGTGACCAGGTGGTTTTATGCAAATGACTGGATATGGTAAAGCAGGAGGCAGTGGTGCTGTGAGTGGTGTAGGTGGCGGAATGGCACAAGGAGCTACTGCGACCAAACCAGGGGTAGTGCCAACCACTGCACAAAAGGCTGGTTCGAGTAGTGGGATTAAATGCTTTGCGTGCGGAAAAGTGGGTCACAGATAATCTGAGCATAAAAAGAGGGGGAAAAAGGTAATGTTTGCTGAGGTAGATGAACATTTTGAGGATGATGAAGAGGTCGCTGACTTAACAAGCGATCCGGTATTTGATACAAATGATGTTAATGAGGACGTCGTGACTGGTGATGTAGGGGCTGCTTTGGTAGTGCGGAGGTCCTACCTAACACCTAGAGCTGCTAATGATGAGTGGTTGCAAAATAATATTTTCCAGTCTACATGCACTATTAAGGGTAAAGTTTGCAGATTTGTGATTGATGTAGGTAGTTGTGAGAATATAATTGCAGCAGAGGCGTTCCAAAAATTGGAAATTCAGACTAAAAAGCATCCTAAGCCTTACAAGTTGGCATGGTTGAAACAAGGGGGCGAGGTAACAGTGTCAAAGTGTGCCTTGATTTCCTTTTCTATCGTGGCAAAATACAAGGATGATGTTTGGTGTGATGTGATAGTCATGGATGCATGTCATTTGTTGGTGTGACGGCCTTAGCAATTTGATCGAAATGTGGCTCATAACGGGAAGACTAACACTTACATTTTTATGTTTGAAGGAGTGAAGATTGTGTTAGTGCCTAATAAGGATCATGATCAGTCCAATCAAGTGCAGAAAGGCAGCAAGGGCTGTGTTAATTTATTAACCTTGGCGCAGTTTGATAGGGAAGTGCAGAAGTCTGAAGTTGTTTATGTCCTATTTGGAAAGTGGGTGGACAACGAGCTAGTGGTTCCTAATCCAGTCTTACCACTCCTGGACGAATTCAGTGATGTGTTTCCAGAAAAATTGCCTGAAGGGTTATCTACCATGCGAGATATCCAACATCATATTAATCTTGAACCAGGTGCAGCCTTGCCGAATCGACCATACTATAGGATGAGTCCTAGTGAGCATGAAGAGTTGAGGAGGCAATTAGAAGAGTTGTTGGTTAAGGGATATATTCATGAGAGCTTGAGTCCTTGTGCGGTACCAGCCCTTCTGACACCAAAGAAGGATGGTTCTTGGCGGATGTGCGTTGATAGTCGGGCCATTAACAAAATAACTGTCAGGTATCATTTTTCTAGTCCTAGATTGGATGACTTACTTGATCAGCTTAGTGGGGCCACAATTTTTACTAAATTGGACTTGAAGAGTGGCTATCATCAAATTCGGATTCGAGCTGGGGATGAGTGGAAAATAGCCTTCAAAATAAGGGAACGGCTGTATGAGTGGCTAGTCATGCCGTTTGGGTTATCAAACGTACCAAGAACTTTTATGCGTGTTATGAACCAGATTTTGAGGCCTTTCATTGGTAAGTGTATTGTGGTGTATTTTGATGATATTTTGGTTTATAGTGCTAACCCAAATGAGCATTTTAGTCAGTTGCGAGAGGTCCTTGCTGTGTTGCGTAGGGAAAAATTATATGTTGCCCTTAAGAAATGTGTTTTCTTTACTGCCAGTGTGTTGTTTCTTGGGTATGTTGTATCGGGTAAGGGTTTGCAGGTAGATGAAACCAAGGTTGAGGCTGTGAAACATTAGCCAAAACCTACAACCATTACTGAGGTGAGGAGTTTCCATGGGTTGGCTTCATTTTATAGGCGTTTTTTTCCTCATTTTAGCAACATTATGGCACCTATCACTGATTGCATGAGGCAGGTGGGAAAGTTTGTATAGATAGATAAGGTAGAAAAGGCGTTTGAGTTGATTAAATTGCGCCTTACTACAACTCCTATTTTAATGTTTCCTGATTTTCATCAGCCTTTTGAGTTGCATTCAGATGCTTCTAAGGTGGGAATTGGGGCTGTTTTGAGTCAAAATAGCAAACCAGTGGCGTATTTCAGTGAGAAGTTGTCAGGGCCCAGATTACGTTATAGCACTTATGATGTCGAATTCTATGTTGTGGTTTAGGCTATTAAGCATTGGCGTCATTATTTGTTTCAGCAGGAGTTTATCTTGTATACAGATCATGAGGCGTTGAAACATTTACACAGGCAAGATAAGATTTCTGCTAGGCATGCAAATTGGGTTACTTATCTTCAGAGGTTTACTTTTGTGGTCAAGCATAAGTCAGGTGTTACCAACAGAGTGGCTGATGCGTTGAGTAGGCGAAAGACTCTGTTGACTAAAACGTCCATTGAGGTTCCTGGTTTTAACTCATTTACAGAATTATTTGAAACTGACCCATATTTTTCTGCTATTGTGGCTAAGATTAAAGCAGGTGAAAGAACAAATTTCTTATTGCATGATGGATTTCTATTTAAGGGTAACCAGTTATGCATTCCAGATTATAGTTTGCGGCTGTAAATTATTAAACAGTTGCATGGTGAAGGGCATATAAAGCAAGACAAGACTGTGCAATTGGTGCAGGCTAAGTATTTTTGGCCTACTATTCGCAAGAAAGTTGAAAATCTGGTGTAGAGATGTCGCATTTACCAGGTTTCTAAAGGAACAACATCTAATGTGGGTTTGTATATGTCATTGCCGATTCCTTCACAGCCTTGGGTGGAGCTCAGCATGGATTTTGTGCTAGGATTACCACGCACACAGCGAGGTAATGATTCTATATTTGTGGTAGTTGATCAATTTTCAAAGATGGTGCACTTTATTCCATGTAAGAAAACCACAGATGTTGTTCACGTGGCTCAATTGTTCTTTCAAGAGGTTTATAGATTGCATGGGTTGCCTATATATGTTGTGTCTGATCGAGATAATAGGTTTCTTAGTCATCTTTGAAGAAGTTTATGGAAGATGGTGAACACGCAGCTTAATTTCAACAGTGTTTATCATCCACAAACACATGAGCAAACTGAAGTGGTGAATCGGCCATTAGGTAATCTATTGAGGTGCTTAGCAGGTGAGCATGTGAAGAGCTGGGATCAGAAGCTGTGTCAAGCAGAGTTTGCTCATAATCATGCGGTCAATCAGAGTACTGGCTTTAGTCCTTTTATTGTGGTGTATTTTGTTGTACCACGAGGATCGTTGGATTTAATTCCTCTTCGAGATAGAACAAGAGTTCATGGCAAGGCAGAGAATTTTGTTAGTGGATTACAGGATGTTCATAGGGTTGTCCATGAAAATTTAGCCAAAGCTGCTTCTAAATATAAGCAGGCTGCTGACAAGAAGAGGCGATATGTAGAGTTTAATGTGGGGGATTATATGTGGGCAGTTCTTACTAAGGAGAGATTTCCTGCAAGTTATAATAATAAGTTGTCTGCTAAGAAGATTGGACAGGTTAAAATTGTTGAGAAGATCAATCCTAATGCCTACCATTTGAAGCTGCCTAGTAACATTCGAACTGCGGATGTTTTTAATGTTAAACATTTGATACCATATGCAAGTGATTCATCCGACGATTCAGATTAGCGGGCAAATTTTGTCCACCCTGAGGAGAATGATGTGGATAGATTTATAGAAGATCAAACAATTCGATTCCTAGATAAATACCAAAAATTGTAGCAGTGACAGTTTCATAAATAACTGCAACTTTGGAGTTTCGAATTTTGATGATTCCAAAGGCTAGTTTGATTGGAAACAGACCAACGATTTGAAGTCACCAGTTCGCTCGTGAAGCCCGTTGCTTTTAGGGCAAATTCGAATGTTTAGACTTTCAAAAAGGCAAATTTGTATTTTACTTACCTTAAAAGTTTTATTTCCTAATTTGTTTAGGTTTGAACTCTTATTTTCTAGTTTGTTTAGAATTTGTTTTAGGGTTCCTATTTAAAAGTTGTTATTTTGGCTTTTATACGTCAGATTATCAATAGAATTCGAATTTTCTCTAAATTTTTCAAAATTCGTCGAATTTTGACGCCTATACCTTGTAATCGAGGCATAGAAGATTAGCGATTGACAATTGTGCGCAATTCAACAATCGTTAGTAGTTTTCTTACACTCTTCCGCTACGTCAATGCCACAAAAGGCAGACTGTTAGAAAGTTTATGAAATTTGATTAATGGTAAACTATTAACCTAAAGGTTCATTTGGATGACAGAGTAAAATCAAGATTTTCCTAAAAACTTTTAGGACTTGGTCATGTTAAAGGACAATTAGAGAACCTGGTAATATGTCTAACCAAATAAATAACTAGAGACTCCAAACTATTTAGGTTAACCAAACAATACAACCACCATTGCATCTTGCGCTGTTATATCTTCTCTCAACTCTAGCCGGGCCCAAACTTCAGCCAGCCTCAACAGACTTTCCAGTTGCCTTGCCGTTATTGGTGGACCATCAGCTGATGTATTATGATCTCTAAGTCGTAAATAGAACTTCTGTAGAATATCAGCCGCTGGTTTTGACATCCTATATCAACGAGGTAAATATAAGCACACATATGGCATTGCATTAAAAAATGTTTGCAGCTGTACCAGCAAGGTTCAGATTGCATCACATTCACAACGTTGAGATCACACCAAATCATCACCTAGGAAAGACATGAGTTCTTGCATAAACAATATATTTTCGAAGTGGACCAGGCAGAGGAGCAAAATCAACATCTTTCATTGGTTCAAGTCTCAGCCTTGAAATTAAAGAACCAATTCTGACACTCATATCTGTGGCTCCATTTTTTACCACCCACAATTGATGCCAAATATTATAACAAAACAAAACATTCTTTCCTTTACCAAGACAAACAAAGCAGCCAGTAAGAAAAGGGGAAAAGAAACTTCTTTAAACTGCCAGATTAGTTAGCAGAATAAGAGCACCGGAAAAATTAAGGTTTTTTTTTTTCCATAATGCAAAAAAGTTCATTATTCTCTGAAACAAAATTCATAACAAAGAGAAAATTTGTAGGGAAAAAAATAATAACCAAGTAACAGAAGCAATAGCCTCTAATTAAGCTAAAGCACAAAAGAACTGACTAAGCTTATCTATAAAATTCCAAATGAAACTGAGAAATTTTAAAATCTATGGATTAAACCCATTTCAAAAAACGATGTGAAGATTATAAAATATTACAATTTAATCCAAAATCAAAGAAAATACTGCTAAAATTGAAAAAGATTACACCTTTATAGGCCACAGTACATAAACAAAAACAAAAAATAACATCACTGATAAGATAAAGAATTAATCCACCTGAACCAAAATTCAAGGAAACAATCAAACAAGAATATGTTTGATCAAATACCCAGATGATCACTCTAGCAAAAATCAAAGAAAAGAAATGAAATTTAAAGCATATGCTGTTTAGAATTCATAAAGAAGAGATAAGAAGTTCTTAAAAATTCTCACCTGTAATCTTCAAATAACAGAAAACACAAAAGCTTAAATACAGAAGAAGGAAATAACTCAACCATCAGTCTTATCCATAGAAGGTGGATTTTAAATTTGCAGAAATGATGTAAAAACATTTTCAAAATGAAAAAACACTTATTATTTGAAGTTTATATTTTTAAGTTGGTATACCATAACATGAAAAAAAATGTAGTTGTAAGAAGATACAGCAAAAAGGATTAGAAATCATAACATAAGAAATGCAAATTGCATTGAAGAGAAAAAAAAGAAAGAAAAACATAAGCTTTCTTACATCTCTTTCCTTTGGTCAAAGAAACTTATAGTGACAAAGAGTTGCTCCAATCAAGGACATAAGAATCACAATCATAACATTCTTGATCTGAATTATCAATCCAACACAGCTCTTTCAGAACATAAAATTGAAATTCTGCAAGAAATGTAGAGAGCACTGGACGGATCAATGCCTGCACCAAGAACATTTGAAGAAGATTAACAATCAACCCAATAACACTAAAAGCAAATTATTCACATTTGATCACTGTTAATATTGCGCACCTCAAGTACCCATTTACATAGACTTAGCACATTCACATTTTTTATGGTTAAAAGGACCAGATCAAGATCATGGTTAGTCCAGAAGCTAATAGAGCTCCTAGGACCATGTCTGAAATCAAGAAAAGCATCAACCAAGTTATAGTGATACTCGGCCAAAAATAAAAGGAAACAAAAAGAAAAGGTCACATGTAACGGAAGCCATGAAAGAAAATGAGGAGAGGATGGAAAAAGGGAGAGCCGGCTGAGAAGAGTGTGGACTGAGAGGAAAGAGAGGCCAAAATTAGGGTTGTGGATGGGTGAGTAGCATTGTCCATTAAAGCGGTGCCATTTTTTTTGAGAGTAGGGGCGATTCCTTCATTTTTAAAAACAGCGTCGTTTCCTAATGAGCAGCGAACATGGCACACAGGTCGGTGGCAGAATTGAAGTTTGGACAAAATTGAAAGTGCAAAACGTACTGTCGATGAACAGTCAATTTGTTGTCCACCTTTATATACTGTGTGTGTGTCTGTGCGTGTGTGTGTATATATATATATATAACCTAAAATATCTAAAATACAGTGTTTTTGATCCTCATAATATGAAATTAAGGAAACAATGCAAGCAATACAGAAAAGGTTCCATATGAAGCAGATGCAAACAAATCTCTAGGATGGTAAGGGAACAAATTATCAAGGATCCTCATATATTTCCATTAATCCTCATTATGTTTAAACTTCAATAAGACCAGAGTCTGAACTAATTCAGGTAGGTCTTTTTTAGTGTGATGTAATTAAAACCCTTACACTATTAGCTTTTCCAGAAGCAGAATACTGCTATTAATTAAAATAAAAATCAACTATCCTTTATTATTAATAACAACTAGACATGTTATTAGAGACAGATTAACTTCAATTTCCAATCAAGAAATGTAACTTTGACATTCACTCTGTGAATCAGTTAAAAACAGTGTCCCCAGAATTATAGTTAGTGATCTTTCCAGAATTTTCTTCAGATAAAATGCAAGGACAAAAAATCATGTGAAAGCACTAGTTGCAAAACAAACATTGAATAAAAACACAGTTAAGCTCATGTAGCCCCATCTGCAATCAATATCAGATCCAAGCACAAAACAAGCACATTGTGAATTCACCCCCCATTTTGGCAAGTCTACCTCTCCTCTCCCATTACCTAATCAACTGAAAGCCTAAAAATTATTTGAAGTATAATCTGAAATTGAAATGAACTAAAACATAATGTCAAACTATCTCTTAACAAAGTCCAAATGCAGATAGCAACTAATTGTTGATAGTTAAACATAGCTTAATCAGAATTCCTACAAAGCCACTTCACTTAAAAACTAGCTCCAAAACACACTTTTTCCAATTCTGGATCAGTATCAAATACCTATAAACTGTTTACTTCCAAAACAAAACTATGAATTTTCCCGAATAATACCTAGAGACGGTTTATGGTCATCAATTCACCAGTAAACTTCATCACTGTCACACCATAAATCCTCGGATTAAGCTATTAATTCCTCTAATGAAACATACTTACGTCCTAAGTAATAGAAGCAAATAACGGAACAAAAACAAACTTACATTTAGCGAGCTTTGATAGCGTCTGAGAAAACTGATGAATACAGAATCCAATCTTGGACGCACGTTTACTAAACTCGGACTGAATCGCCACCGCAGATTCGCGTTGCGTCAGGCTTCGAGATCCTGCTACTAGTACTCGATGACGGGGCATTGTTAGCCAAACAAAACGACTTCTTTAGCCTCTCCGCTACGCTCAAAAACTCTTGCGTCCGATCTCTATACGACGATTTCCCCGGCATGACCGACATTTTTATTCAAATTCTATATTTTTAATTTATTTTTTTTAAACAGAAAATTGATTTGATTTTAATCAAGAAAACACAGAGGACATCAAAGAGAGATCTCTGTAAACCCTAAATTAAGAACTGGTGGTCTGGTGCGCGTTCTTTGTTCGGGTAATTGAGAAAGGCTGTCGTTTCAAACGGTCGGAATCCTAATTAGAGGAATGCAGGAGGGGCAGTATTGGGGAAGACTGAAGAATTTGGAGGTGAAATTTCGGAAAAAAAGAAGAAAATTAGAGCAGAGCAGAGCAGATCTGGATCTCATAAAATTGCTTGACGATTGATGCGCTCTTCCTCTCTTCTTTCATCCAAAACGCACCGTTTTATCGATTTGGTCGTGGCCAGTCGGCCGCTTGCGCGTAACCTAAAGCGCGCCGTTTTGGTCTTTTTGGAAGGTGGTGATACAAAGCTCAAAAAATTCTTATATATGTGAAATACCATTATATTTAAGTGTAAGAATTAATATTTTTCGTTGTATTTTCGTAAAAATATCACTATTTTTTTTAATTTAAAACATTTTATGTAAAAATAATTAAAATAATTTTAATTATAAAAATTACAAAATTAATTTCGTAAAAAATGATTTTTTTTTATAAAGAACAACTTAACTAAAATATATTAGATTATAATGAAAAATACTAATTATTATATTTTAAAAAATAATGTTTCTTTAAAAAAATCTTCTTCATACATTTTTTGTGAATTTAAGTAAATTTTATCAACAAAGTACATTACTTTTTTGTTAAAATAGAGTAATTATATACATATATACATATATATATACCTATAATATATATAAATATACGAAGAGGAGGGAGGATAAACAAAATTACAAAAAAGTCTCAACTCATTATTATATAAAAATTAGATAATTTCATCTTTTATTAGTAAAAGTAAAATTAAATTAATTAAAATATAATTTTATTTGGATATATAATTTTAATTTGATAGAAAGTCTCTTTCCTATTTTAATTAGGTTAACTTACATTTTATCTCTCATAAAAATTAAATTAACTAAAATATAATTATAATTTAATTGAAAGTGTGTTTCCTATTTTAATTAGGTTAAATTTAATTTTATCTCTAATAAAATAAAATAAAATAAAATTCTAATTCTAATTTAATTGAAAGTATATTTCCTTTTCTAATTAGGTTAATTTCTATTTTATCTCTAATAAAAATAAAATTAATTAACATATAATTATAATTTAATTGAAAGTATATTTCCTATTTTAATTAGGTTAATTTCTAATTTATCTCTAACAAATTTAAATTAATTAAAATTTTAGTGATAATTTTGTTAAAAAATATATATTTTTCTATTTTAATTAGGTCTACTTATATTTTAATATAAATCAAATTAGATAATAAAATTTTATAAGACATATTATATTAAATTTAATAAGAAATAATTAAAATCAAAATTAATAAATTTTATAAAAATAGGAAAAGTATATAATTTATTTAGATAGTAGGTAATTTTATAAATTAAAAATTAGTAAATAAAAAATAGAGCATGTAATTTGTTTAAAAGTATATTTGTAAGAAAAGTAGTATAATTATTGTTTTTAGATGTTTTTATAAAATTTAACAGAAAAAGTTAAAATTAAATTAATTAATATTTATCATTTAATTATTAGTTGAACATAAAAAATTACATTAAATTAATTTTTCTATAAATAAAGTATTAATATTAAAAA
>CATIWM010164364.1:0-14405 GCA_949671775.1 Mallotus repandus | reverse complement strand
AATTTAGTGTAAAGTTTGGTAACCTCTGATATAATTTACCCTGCAACTATATGATGGTTGGTTCTCCCTTTGAAAATGCTAAGAAAAGAGGCAACACAATTTGTATGCAGTATACCAACGTATGTTGGAGCTTCTATCCTTTCAAGTTAAAGTGTTGAATGAGTTCATCAAATTGAAGTCTTTAGTGTTATATATATATATATATATATATAATTTTGTGTGTTGCTTGGGACATAAGACAGTGAGGTAACTCCATAGATTAGCCCATTTTTTTATATATTTTTGAAAATTCATGAAAATAATCGTATCTCATTTTTTTTTTCATGAAAATAATTGTAAACTGCATGTTTCGTCTATCACTAGCGTAAATAATAATAAAAAATTGATAAATATGCTTAGTGTTCTCAAGCTTATATCTTAAACGGAGTGATAGGATAATCAATGAGTGCAATGAAATCAAAATGGCTGCAAAATTCGTTTGCATTTACTGTAAATATATCCATCCATTATAAAGTTAGCATTCCAAAAACGGGTGACAAATAGAGAAATGGATCAAAATAGACTTGCAAACACTCTAAATATCCATTTTGACACTAATAGGAATAATTTTGGTGAGCAAAATTAATTTAAATGGAAATAGAATAATTTTCACCGGAATCATTTGGAATTCACAATCCGTAAGGAATTATACTTCATTCAGTTATGAAAATTGATCGTCATAATTTATATTATTTGTGAAAAATAAAATTATAATTTTTTAGGTTAGTCATTATTCATTGCTAGAATTCGGGTGGGTTTAGCTGAATTTTCTTCGATGGCAATTCTAAAACACAGTCAGACCTTCTAAAATCATCACAATAGTCATTCAAGGGTCCTATATCATCTAATGGTTCAAGAAAATCACTTGAAAAATTGCCAGAATTGCCAAGATCTAAAAAGTCCTATTTTCCATTCAAGCTCCAATGAAGGCCAAAATGGAGGAGATCCGAGGCGTGACTGGTGTCTATGAACTCTTGAAAAGACGATGAACAAGATGATTGTGGTGGTTGTGGCTGAATGGCAGCGAGGAAGGCAGTCCGGCAAAGTCAAGTATGGCCAAAACTTCAGAGCCAAACCAGCAAAATTCAACGTCATTTCCGCTGAAACAAGGATAACTGGCGTGTAGAGGATGATATTTTTCGTTGATAATTGTGTTTGTAGTTATTTTGTAGTGTTGATTAATAATAACATTAAAAAATTAAAAATATTTTTAATTGTTGTTGGTAATTGTATTTATAGTTTTTTGTGGTGATTATTCCTAAGTTGTTTGTAGATAAGAAAATATATCATCAACACCGCATTTTTAGAAAAAAAAAAGAGTCAAAATTTTTTTGGTTAGTTTTCAAACAAATCCCAAAATAATACTCTTTACGTACATCAGCTGCTAGGCCGGCGGAGAGATTTTGACCCAGTGAATGTAGTTACTGCTTTAGCAACATTGGGTATTGCTCACCATAAAATACGATTATATGACATTCGCCTCCTCTCTGGTAATACAAACTCACAAATTCATCATCTCTAATGCACGTAATTTACATTCACAAACTCTGTACAGCAACTTTTCTGTTGTGAATCAAATATTGTATTGATTTGAACATATCCCAAAACTAAGGACAAGAAAGACCACGGCAGCGTTTGTTATCTTAGCGTAGATTTTAGCTTTAAATAGCAAAATCCAATGGCTATTATTCTAAAACCAGAGGCAAGACACCAGACGGTAATTCTTAATTCCAACTTAACAATATCATCATAGGAAGAATAGAACCTAGCACCTTAGCCGTACAATAACCAAATTCCTTGTCAGCTAATTCCAGAACTGGGTCTGCACCTAAAACCAACTTTGAGAAATTTTCACGATGTCAAAACTAGTTTAATGGGTAGTTATTATTATTTTTTTTTTTCTTAAAAAAAAAAAAAACCTCAGTTCTTTTAAACAAAATAGAGAAATAATAAAGGCTGCAAAGTGATTCACAATGAACAAATGAACAGTGTCATTCTTAGATGATGCGGCAATACAATGACTGAAAACGGGTGAAAATAATGTTTTCACAAAAAGGAAAAAAAAAAAAAGAAACAAACAAACACAAACGGCTCACTCTCATGTCAAAAGGAACTACCTCAGTTTACTATCGAAAGACAAACTTTGCACAAAGTTTCACATATAATGACCTCAACTAAAGGATAAAAGATGCAGACTTGAGAAATCTACAAATGTCCTCAAGCAATCACATGTTATGCAAATTTCTAACACAAATGGTATGTATCTTCAGCTGATATCATCATTTTTTATCATCAGATGCTTGGCAGTCTAATCAAAACCTCAGCCGGTGGTCGCAAAGTGCAAACCATCTCTTTTGTCTTGCCGAAATAAACCTGTAATAAGATTCTTGCTAAGATCAAAATTGATTCATGACATTCTAAAGACACTGTAGCAAGGTCCCACTTGATTATTGAAAAAGCAAAATACTTTCTTTCTTTTGTTTTCACCAAACATAAATGTATGCAGGGGAAGAGAAGCATAAGAAATTCATGTCCTGCAGTAGAAGGTAGATGCTGGATCACTAGAGCACTACTGCTAAATTTTTGGATGTGTTCACATGTATGGCAAATGACAGGCTACAGAAATTATGATTCAAGCCACATACCTGATCTAGTGAGTTCCTGAGCTTACCCTCCATTTCTTCTATCATCCCTCCCATGTTACTAAGATGACCAACTGCAACTGACAGGTCCCTGTTCATCTGCAAAAGAAAAAAAAAAGGCAAATCAACAACTGAAGAATAAATATGCACATGCAACCTGTATATCAGGGTCTAAAAGATTTTTTCCTTTGGTTTGGTCAGAGCCTGAGTCTTTCTGATTGTCACTTCATCCGATAAATGAATGCCAAATTGCTACTCCATTACTAACAGACTAAGGACGTTGTGCCCAGAAATGGAACATGAAAGTCAACACTAGAGATTCCACATGCAATGCCTAAGATACTAACAAATACCCATTAAATGGAAAAGAAATTCAGTTTTTCATTGATAAAAAAATAAAAATATCATGATCTAAGACATTGATAAAGGAAATACCTCAATGGAGAACATGTTGATGTCTGCTCTATCGCTATGCATGGATAGAGGGGAATATAAAGGGAAAGAAAGGAAATATGAGGAGAATTAGAGTTTGGGTTATTTGACTATTAAAAGTTAATAGAGGGAGAAGAAGATAAGAAAGGGAAATTATTCCTCCTTATTCGCCTTGTAGAAGATGAAATTAATTACACCCCAAATTGGAGTATAAAATATTTCAACTTTTAAACACATTGTAATTTAAAATTTTATTTCATTTTCAAGTATCTCCGCTTCTTTTCCTTTTATTAGTTACTTTTAATTTATCAAACACAACAATATCTATAGTTTTTATTCCATCCCATTCCCCTCCCTTCTATGTCCTTTAAAAAACCTTCCCTTCCCTTCCCTCTGTAGTTTCCATGCATAGTGTAAGGAAACTAAAAGAAACTTCATGGGTCTGGGGAGGCCCATGCCCACCACTATTCACATCCTAGAGACACAATTCTTTTTTCAAATAAATGGAAAGGACATTTCCTAAACTGTTATTCTTTTGAACTTGTCAAAAAGAATTAAGGTTAGCATTCACGAGCAGGAAAATGTACAATGTCTTGAAAAAAAAAATTCTTCTCTGCAACTTGATGATCAGCAAAAATATTTTCATCATGCAATTTCAGTTAACTGATTAGTTCTTTCAACACTAAAAGTGAAATTGCTCTTCTAAATTGAGGGATGGGTGGGAATATATCACACACCTGTCTTCTAATAGACCCTGAGAGATTGAATGTGCCAGATGACTGATCATTTGTAGTCAAAGACAACATGACAGTACTTGTCAAACAATAATGGGCTGTTCCTTCCTCTTCAGGTCCCACCTAATAACAAAATAGAGTTGCAGACACATTAAAATAATGGGCACTAAACTTGTAAAATATAAAGAAAATCGGCTACAAAGACACCAGCAGAGAGAAAGTGAATATTAAATATTATAATTCTGCGGTCCCTGGCAAGAGCTTACCTGAATAACATGAATGGCATCCCATGCTCCCTCTTGAAGATAACCCCTTCTGCCCTGCCCTGTCTTTGAGCCATCTTAATCCGCGAAGGCAACAACTATCCAGTCAGAGCTACCAAACTCAATACATTTAATGTTTAACAAAAAGGTAAAAACACCTCACCTTTCTTCACCAAGAAGCAGCCAACAAAACCTTCATTATCATCTTCCCACATGTATACAGATGAGATGCCGCCTTCATAATACCTACCAGCTTACTAGTTGATCAGACTGCTAAACCTTTGGACAGAATTAACAAATAACAATGGCGCCGAGAAAACCATTACTAGGAAAAGAAGAATTCATTTGAAAAAAAAGTTGATGAAAAGGGGAAAAAATGATTTTGCTCTATGCCAAGGTCATACAAGGAAACTAACTATAGCCAGAGGAAAAAAGGTATATTTATTATTTTTTCCACCAAAATCATTATGCAAATGTTGCAAGTCACTTGAAGAAAAAAAGTTAATTAGCAGACAGGGAAATTTAAAGAAAAAATTCTCTGCCAAAATCACTACAGCAGGAAAAAAAAAAAGGACTCAAAGACGAGGTAAGTAAAGGACCTCACTGGTCACGATAGACGGCAAAGACTTCATTCGCTTCAATTTCAAGTTTCCTCAACTGTGTTGACGGATAAAGTGCACCTTCCAATGGTGGATGATATTTATTTGACCAAGGTGATCTATAACCAAGAAGTAAAATCAATAAAAAATGTGGGTTAACTTATATCAACACAATGAGCACATGCACATACACAAAATCATCCCGGGATGTAAACTGAAATTATAGCCCTACATAGTAGAAAAACATTAGCCATGCAGCTGAGCATATAAAGTATAATACAAGTATAACTACTTGGCAACCAAAATGAACTCAAAAATTGTGACATAATATTAATGTGGAACTTTGTAAGGGAAAAATAATACATGATGTGAACTGTCAGGACTGGAACATAATAATATCCTATTTCAACTGGAAGCCCACAAGATGACATCAATGAAGCGGCAAAGATATGCAAATTTTATATTCATATTTATGAATTCAAGGAAAATCGACTCTCAATTGTAATATGCACAATTTGACATATCAAACCACATAGCATATATGACTTACCTGTAAGAGTCAGCATCTCTGTTGTATTCGCACAATATGAACTCTTTCCCAGACTCGACATCACATAAGACCTGTTTTCTCATTTTTTTTCCATAAAATAAAAATAAAAATTAAAGACTTAAAAGGTTATATTGAAGCAATACAAAACGCTTGTTAAATTTGCTTGTTTGCCCATGTAAAACTCACAATAACACCATAGAAGAAATGAAATCAGTTCATGCTAATAGCTTTGCTCTTATAGAGGCCACTGGCCGCTAAATTATGACCAATAAGAGAAGTAAATTGCTCATACAACACAAGGAAAAGCATAGGAACCCAAATGCAGCGTAAAAGAAATCCTTATCCCTCCTATTATCATACTGAATAGACAATTATAAATGTTAACAGATCTAATCATAATCCTGGAATAATTAAAGATGAAAAATTTTTCATCACCTGAAATTGTGATTGGAAAGTCTGCTAAAAGAAATGAAAGAATTGGATTCAATTTTAATTAGTGAAATATTGTGATTGAAAATGCAGAAAGTGGATGTTTGGTGGGTAGAATTCAAGTCTTATGGTTTGAAAGAATTGATATGATTTTTGAAAGAATTGAATTGAATTGATTATTAATAAGAATAAGGCTAAACCCTAACACTGTACATATTAAAAAAAAGAGTAAAGAAGATAAAAAAGGAACCTGGAGTGGCTGATCGACTTGAGAGAGGAGATCGGAGGAGTGGTGAGGGAGAAGGCTGAGGAGAGCGGAGAGAGCAGTTTCCGTTTGCTTTGGAGGCATTCTTCGCATCAATCCCATTGCTGCTTCCATTTTTTTTATTATTATAACTCTAAATCAACTCAAAATGAATAATGAAATGAAATAAAAATTGAATTCTGCTGTTGTTTTTGTTGAATTGAAATGATTTGATTTCCAATTCCTAAAAACCGAAATCAAAATGAAGAAGAGAATCAAAAAGAGGCGCGGCGGTTGCCTGCTTGCTTGCTTCTTGGCTTTTTGATCCGAGTTTCCCTCGCGGGAACCACTACAGTATTACACATTAATAACACACCCCACTCTCTATCCAACCCTTTTAGTTTTCTACCCCTTTTTTTTTAAGTACTCAAAATAACATCATATTATTATTTTTTTAATTAATTTCCAACTTAGTAATTTATTTTATAATAACTTAATATCATATATTTTAACACTATTAATTAAAAAAATTAAATTAACTCACTCTGTTTTTTTTTTTTTGAGAAATAATTAACTCTGTTACAATGCTGATATGAATATGATAAGATTGCTAAATAAGCTGCTAATTTAATGGCTAACGCATTATTAACCGATTTAGTAGTGCAATCGTTATTTATTTTTAAGAGAAAAAAAAAGGGACAGCATGAAAAGAAATAAAGGGGAAAAATTGGAAGCTAATTTTCTTTTTCAAAAAGGTCAAAAAAAAAAATCAAAATTAGCATCAGGTTACAATATGCAGCACAACTTACCTTTTTTTTTTTAATCAAATGGAAGTGGAGTGTATGATAGGTTGTGCTCACTGTGACTTGATGCATCAAAAATCCTTTTTTTTTTTTCCTGAACTTGGAGTGCTTTTAATTCTAGGTGGGTCATCCATATCGGAATAATCATTTGGATAGAAGAAAATTTTTTGAATAAGGTGCAGCAGGTGGGAGTGGTTATGAGTAGTGGACCTTGGGGGGGGGCATGTTACCAAGGGGACCTTTTTAGCCAAGAGATTGAGGAGTTGATTTGAAGTCTCAACTATTTACATACCCAAAATTGTATGTTTTAGTTCTGTGTTTGCCTTTTGCTAACTTGGAACCCACAAGAGTTGCTCAAATGATTTCATCATTTGGCCTACATAGTTTTTTGTTGATTGCATGTAGTTATCTTGAAAAGAGGTGTACCTTAACCCTAATTAGGTGTCACAGTAATAGAAATTAGATTTAGGCCATATTATCAAATTGGGAACTTACTCTGTATGAACTTGCAAACTTTTACTGTCAGATCAATCACCTTCATAGTTGTTTGAGAGAGCAAATTAGGACAACAATTATATGGATTATCTTTTGAGTTAAAGTTTAGTATTATTAATTAATTTTTGATTATGTGGTACTAAAATTTCCTTTGAGATAATAAGAGTTAGATTTAAAAGCCAATGCCAATCTAAGCTTTGCTAAATCACTACAAAGTACACCACTCAATCTTCATGATTATCTTACATGTGTTTGAATGATGGGAGATATTTCTTCTTTTGCCAGCAACAGAGAATTTTATACACGTCTTATCACCTGTTTTTTACACATTGCTAATTTGGCCTTGCCCACTGTAGAGCCCATGCAGAAACAACTGGACCAAAACAATATTAAGCAACTATAAAGTAAAATGTTTATCATAGAGAGTACCTGAAGACATGGACCACATTATTAGATTAAAATCGTGGCAGCCATGTATCAAGCCAATAGGTTTTGCATTTCTACACCGTATATCGAGCCATCTTAAACTTGGGAATGAGCACAACAAAAATTGGTGTTATACCTTCATCTTACCCTCCAACAACGAACTCTGTGCATGTGCACATGAATACACTGTCAGCTGACAAAGATCAAAAGCTCGTTTTTTTCCCCTATAAAACAACATTGCCTAACACTGGCTAATCAAGAGGTACGAAATACTACCATGGGATGAAATCTGCATTGATAAATGTATGCCCCCAATTCGGTCCAACTCCAATCAACAAATCAACAAGCTTTTAACTTCATATTTTCTAGTTTACGGCGGCGCTCTTCATATGATGCTGGAACAAGATCAAGAATTAACAAGTTAAACAGAAACCTCAACATCAGATAGTGAAGGTTGGACAGGATACAAGTGATCTCAGTTGATTTTTATGATATACAGTCCACTGCCATAAACATTGGAGTCTCTATTTCTCTATCTTCTTCTGAAAACATGGTAATTGACCTACTTGGCAACCAGCCAAATTATCTGCCAAAAAGGATTTCCCATTTAAAAACATTTTAGAATTTCCTGTAAAACTTCTGCTTGTTTTACATGAAATTTCCCTTTCAATCCCAACCTTAAATTAGCTGCATTTGTGTTGGTTTCATGTAAAAAATCCTTTGCCAGCTACTGTGCTTCAACAATTGATGAAACTTTTCTATTATAACCCAAAAACTATCATGACATTAGATTGAACATGGAAACCGTACCATCACGAACTCTAATATCAATAATCCAAAACAATTTCCTGTAGAGACAGATCCATGAAATATGCCAACCATTTACTAAGAAAATCAATAGAAATTTAGGATTATGACTTACGCTCAGTTGGTCTCAACATAAGAGGAACATGAGACACTTTCTCTTTGGTGGTTCCCTTATCCAACAAGCTCCGATCTGAAAAGCAGGAATTGTACAAGTAACATTAATTGACATCAAAGTTTGATGAGTCTCAAAAGAGATGAATAACAGAATCACCTTCCTCACCATTTGACAAAGGCAAACAGCTAAATAGAGCCTCATTAAATATAGCAGCTTGAAGTTGGTATTGTCGACGCTCATTCTCCAAGTGAGTACGCAGAGCTTGCCCAGCATCTGTCAAAATTTTACAGCAAACATTTGAGAATTATTTGAACATTGCATTTGAAATTGATAATTAGCAAATTCAGCTGCTTGTATGAGAGATTAAGGATATGAACTTATAAGCAACATATTTGGACTTAAAGTTATTACTGACAATGACATTCCTGCAAAATTCCAGTATTGAGCTCGATGGAGTTAGAGAGCAACTTCACCATGTAGGCATCCACCTCTTTCCAGTCATTCTCAATGAACTGAAGTGAGGTGCTAGGACAAAATTCAAGATATTTCAATAATTCAATGTTTATGTATCCATTTGAGGCTATGGAGACTAAAATTTATACCTGTACAAAGTTCAAGGTTTTAACCCTAGCACTGAAAACTGATCACTAGATCATTCAACTTCAACAGCCTATTATAACATGGCACTTGATATGAAAGTATCATGTACCCGCTAAAACAGTACCATTTCAAACAAATGGAGAGAAATGCATCTGATGAAAGGATGTACTATGGGCCAAATTTTCATACAGGAAAGGGAGATTTATAAATCCAAACAGTGAAGTTACATATTGTAGTACCTGTTGAACATATAAATTTAAGGCCTGCAAATTCACAGGAATGAAGAACCAATGGAATTTCTGGAGCCATGGGATACTGGGGCTTCCTTGGTGTCCTATCAGTATCTAGCAATGTGTCTATCACCTGTAAGTTGAGTACTTAAAATGAGTTGCCTTCATGTCATGTAATTATGATCAATTCTTCACGAAGAAGTGAGACACTGCGCAATATCAGACACTGAAATTATCTTAATGATGCATCTTGAGGAGTTAGCCAACTCTTAGTGCCGCTTTATTTAATCTCCTATAGTATGATAGTTCAGACCTAACAAAGTTTCTTAAATTTACAAACAACAATGTCAGGCAGATGCTACCATCCGGATTCTTAGTTAGAAAATTCTGGCTCACCAAGAGGATTGACTACTGTAATACCAACAACCAGGGAATGTTGCCTCCAAATGGTCCCCACCTGAAAATTGTGATAAAGGAGCTATTATGTGTGTAAAAACTTCCTGCATGGTGGGAGAATTACAAGACTACAAGGAGGATTTGAAAACGAGTTAAACAAAGTTCACAAAGACTGTCAATTCTCTCAGGCATTTGTTTATTATATGAAGTCAATAGCATTCATGCATATATGCATTTCATGGTATTTTATATAAGTAGTTTGCCCTTAGATATTCTACATGTTCTCATTGACCATAGCGTATCAAATGTCATTTTAGTTATTGAAGGACATCTTATCCAAAGAAGCACTAGAGGCTACATCCCATACTTATGTGTGCCTAATTCCTTAAAGAGTTAGATTGTCAAGATAAAATCAAACATGTAAGAGGACATCAGGTACGCACGTCAGGGGATTCAAGCCCTTGGCCAATCATAAATAGCACAGCAACCATACACCGGACTTGATGCCACAGGAAAGCACTACCTTTAATTTTTATTGCACAAAGTTGATTGCCTTCATACCTGTTGATGGAATAAAAGTTCAGGTTGCATAAATTTCAACAAGCTCAACAAACTCAAGTTGCAATTTGAAAAACCAGATAAAGATTTCTAGCAACTCATGGGAATCTAACTTGAAACAAGTTGTTCCATTCATTTATCCATCCAACAAAACCAAATCAATTCTAGTGCCATTATGGAGCACCAATCATTCAATCCTGTCTCTCAGAAACAATCAGGTTGTTTAAAGTTTATAAATGCTGTATAATTCTTCTTTTTTTTTTTTTTTTGTCATTTTCTTAGCTTGCACCTCATCTTCTTCAAACCTATGGTTGCCAAGAGCCAACTTAAAAATGTATTACAACCTATCAATCACTTCATGACTTCTAAAACTCAAGGACATTCTTCATTAAACATGATAAACATTTAGAAAGAAATGTCAAATTCTCATCTCCACACAAACATAAAGCCTCATATTTATATAAGATGTGATCAGGGCTCACACCAGTCAGTTACAGGGTCCACACCAACCCAATGCAACAGAGGAGAGTAGATGAGAATTAACTAGTTCTGATACCTCGTATCGCAAGGAGAAATTTCAAATGACGTGATATTCCGCCGAAAATTGTGTACATTTGCTGCATCCATCTTGCAGAAGTTTCTGAAGTCGTGCTCTCCAATAAATTTCCTACCCGCATTCTCTATAGCCTAGTGAAACACATACAACGATAGCGTTGTTGGCTCTGTTGCTCAAATGCTGTAAACTTCATAAAAAGAAAAGAGATGTATACCAAAAGATTCAAATTGTCACTCCAAAAGAAATACTTATACTTTCTACTCAAACAGCTAAACCTGTACCATAATTACAAAAGATCAAGCTAAAACACAAGAAGCAGAGGAATAAACTAGAAAGCGACACTCCAGTGCTCCACATGGGAGAACCTTGCACTAAAATCATTTGGAACAGGACACCAGCCAATAATTCGTATATCATTTGGAAGGACTCGATTCAATAGCCTCACATAATCGATTTCTCCTTCTGAAAAAGGAAAAAGGGAAGAGTAAAGAAATAATATTAAAAAAAAGGATGACTTTTTTTTTGAAAAACAAACGATGACTGCTGTGTGAATTAAATCCAGGAATTTAAATTAATTGAAATCAAGTTTCAATTAAAGGAAATTCACTCATAAAAACTTCAGCAAGACAAATGGAATGGCATATGAAATACTGCTCCACCCTTTTGAGGGGCACTTCTACAAATGAATGCTTTTTTCCCACCTCACCCTCCCCAAAACCCAAAAAAGTTAATAGGTAGAACAGTAATGAAGTTAAATTGATCGCAAGCTTCCTCAAAACCTAATTTGAGCCTCAGTCAAGCTTGATCTTAATATTGAGCACAAAATGTTGTTTAAGAAAGGTCCATCGGCTTTTCAAATGAACTCAGGTTCATTCACGAGTTTCACTAGACAGGGAAAAATGGCTTTTTTCAGTACAGTATTTAATTATGTTTATTCTAGATTTAACATGGAATATAATACAAAGTATTGCTTGTAATAACATTAATATAACATAGTCATGTTAAACTATAATTCGGTTTTTACCTAGTGCTCAAGCTGCATTTTAATATGTATGTATCTCTTTGAGTTTGTTCAATGGACAAATGATAATTTTAATGGCTTAACTCCAGCCTAGCAGTTTAACCCATTTTTCAAACTTTTTGAAAGAGACTAAGGCCACAATATGTAAGAATCATTTCTGAAGCAACAGTTTTTTTTTCCTTTTTTTCTCTTTTTGACAATTCACATGAAGTTTTCCACTTCTCCTCAAACAGAAACATTGAGTACACATACCCAAAAGGTTTTCATTTTTATGGTTGTTCATAACCTAAGTTGCATTAGTTTTGTAATTGGAACTTTTGAAGTGTCATAATGTACAAGAGTTAATGCTAAAGGCAAATTTGAAGATAATTATGTTTGTGCTTCACAGAGAAACAAAAAGAGAGACTGATTTAAGTTGTGACAATTAGTAATGCATGACTGTGCATTTGTCAGACAGCTACCTCATGATCCCATAAAGCTAACTGGACCATAATGTCAGAAAAAGAAATATAGTCCTCTTTTAGCTGTATATCATTCCAGTACTTGAAAAATTAACAGCCAAACACACAGCAATTATCAGATGCAAAAAATGCTTGCATTCATCTGCTATCTCATATTTTGTTCCTTTAATAGGTTACTTTATCAACAAAAAAGGGAGTTTAAATCATGAAACTTTTCCACAAAAAATTATTAATTGTTTACAAGATGGGAGCGTATAAATTTTATTTGTTTAATAAGAAAGTAATGAATTATCATCAAATGATTTAAAAATGGAAATTCAAAATTAACAGGAAAGTCATTACAGGTAATAAAAGCACATAAATGTCTCTAAAAGTTCCCAGAGAAAGATACCACTACGTTCCTTAGAAGCAGTTTCCCCTGAAGGAGGTTTGCTGATTGCCTCAATGTCCTTGACTTTGGATCGTAACAACAGAGCAATAACCTGCATTAAATATTTTTCATGCTCTCAATTTCCGAACATTTTTTCTTCTGTTGTGGGTATGAATTATAATATCCATAAAACTAAGCCGAGTTGAAATTGGTGGGAGAAGAACATATTAACAAAACCAAATTTAGAAGCATGATGCAAGAAGTTAACAGCATGAAAATCATAATTAAGAAATACGTTAGAACAGTTAATTTCCTTTCTTGAACAAAAGGCTTGCAACCATACTATTGCATGCAATTTGATCCAATGGTTTACTTCAAAGCACAATGACAGATGACTTTGGCAAACAAAATAGCAAAGACAATCTATGTGAACTTGTCCCTAGTGGCTAACAGCCTAACACTTCGACAATGGCGTAGAACACCTCAAGTAATGTCTATGAACACCTTCTTGTTCCACACACTGTCATATTCTAATGCAAAAATTTCCATCAATGGGGACAACCTAATCCACATTCATGCTTACTTGCCCAACGGCAGAAACTCCTTTGTCAGTTCTTCCACATCGCGAATACTGCATCTCCTTCTTGTTGCCAATTAAAAGCCTCGTCCTTTCAAGAGCTTTGAAAATCTCAGACTGCAAGAAAACTCCAATTATTGAATACTTGACTTATTGTAACAATATATCATTCATCGAAGATTCCTTATAATAGGGAAGATTGATGGAGAGGACTAAGGTCCGTACCACCTGTTTTTAATTCTTTTTCTATATAGATATATTCGACTAACAATATAACTCAACAAGGTATTAATTAGACAAAATGAAACAGAATACCGCACCTCGACAGTTGGATCCATTTGTCCTTCTGAAGAAAAGCCATAAAACCTGTAATTCGACACATAATGTTACAAATTCTTCATGTTTCCACCATTGTTTTATAAAGTGCACAGACTCATCTCAAAACATAACAATGCAAAGAAAATAAAAAATTAAAATAGAATAAATTCCCGAGCAACAAAGCAGAAATTAAACCATAAAAGGGAAACATAACCAAATAAAGCCAAAACCCTACAAAAATCTGCAACATTTAGATATTAGACTTAAACAGCAATACCACATTATTCAAATACAATTTAAAAGTTATGTATATCTCAATCAAACATATACATATAAGAAAGCTAAAATGATTAAATAAGAAAAAGCACCTTTTTCCAAAATACATGACTTGTAAAGCAACATATCTCCTGAAATGGTGATTCATCGTCGTCGTCATCCCTATGTCATCACAAACAGTATCTTTCTTCATTGTTTTGTTTTCAGTACTCTTAATCTTATCCTCTCCATTAGACGCATTAACCTTCTCTTCTACCTGCATCACCATAAAATATCATAAGTGAAAGCTAAAATAAATCAAAACAAAGAAAAAGTAAGAGAAACAGAAATGATTTAACACAAGAAACCTCATTGCATCGGCAATTTGAGAATAGAGCAGATAATTTAGCGTTTTCAGCTTCCAGTTCCTGGTTTTAGAGCAAGCAAATCAAGTTACTACAGAAGAATTACATCAAAAAGAACAA
>CATIWM010164332.1:0-23374 GCA_949671775.1 Mallotus repandus | reverse complement strand
TAATCTTATATTTAGTATCCTCATAAAATCTTATAGTTGGTGATCTTAGTAGTTAATAATTTTAATAGTTGATTGATACTTAATTTTTAGTAATCTTACAGTTAGTAGTCTAATAATTAGTGGTTATAACTAATATTATAATTAGTAGTCTATTAACCATAACCTTGTAGTATTCTTATGGTTAATAGTTACTATTAAGTAATCTTATAGTTAATAGTTAATTTTATACCCAATAATTAGTAATCTAATCTTATATTTAGTAACCTTATAGTAATCTTATAGTTGATGATCTTAGTAGTTATTAATTTTAATAGTTAATTGATATTTAGTATTTAGTAAATTTATAGTTAATAAATTAATAAGTTAAATTTTTAATATACTTAGTATAAAGTAATTTTTTTCATATTGATTTAAACTATACTTAATAATTATAACTTTGTGTAGTCATATAGTTTTACTAATTTGTTGTATATCAAAACTACGTAGTTTTGTATTCAATACTAAGTTTGCATTTATTAGTATTATATAATAATTATTAAATTACTTCATAATATTAAGATTATTTAGAGTAAGTATTTCCTTAATTTTACACTAACCATTTTAGCTATAACTAATACTCAATAATTAGTCATCTAATCATATAATTAGTAACTTTGTGGTAATCTTATAATTGGTGATCTTAGTAGTTAGTAATCTAAATAGTAAATTGATACTTAGTATTTAGTAATCAGATAGTAATTCATACTAATATACATCAACATTATGTAATATCATTGATATTAATACTAATTTATGTTATAAATATGTAATTTTTATTACAATTACAAATTTTTAGTTATATTTACTTAACATTCATAATAATATACATCAAAATTATGTAATTCGTTTCATACTAATCATTGACATTAATACTAATTTATGTTATAAATATGTAATTTTTATTACAATTACCAATTTTTAATTATATTTACTTAACATTCATACTAATATACATCAACATTATGTAATTTGTTTACTAAACGAGCTTATTCATGAACATCCTAAACGAGCCCGTTCGCGAGCTTATTCACGAGCTTGTTCACAAACATCCTAATCGAGCCCATTCGCGAGCCCGTTCACGAACATCCTAAACGAGCCCGTTCGTGAGCTTGTTTGTGAGCCTATTCACGAACATCATAAACGAGCCAGTTCGTGAGCTTGTTCATGAGCTGGCTTACGAACATATAACAAGCTTGTTCGCAAGCTTCAACGATCCGAGCTTTGAGGTGCTTGAGCTCTATTCGTTAATCTTTCGAGCCTCAAAATTATGTTTGGGCTCTGCTCGTTTAACTTAACAAATGAGCTCAAATGAGCTGTTAACGAGTCGAGCTCCGAGCTACTCACGAGTGGCTCTGTTTGTTTACACCCCTACTAGCTCTTTTAACCCTTCCATGTCTGAGGCTCTTAGCTTTCGTAAGGCACTTAGTTAGGTCAAATTTCTTAAGCTCAATTATGTTTGTTTTGAGTCTGATTATCTTGTTTTGGTTCAATATTTTCATTGTTCGGCAGTTGATAATTCAAATTTCGGTTTAGTCATCATAGATTGTAAGTCTCTATTTAGTGAGATTAGTCATGCACGCCTAATGCTTGTGAAAATGTCTACGAATCGGTCAACCCATTCTTTTGCAAGGGTAGTTGACTCTTTGTTAGTCCCTCGTGAGTGGTATATCCAACCACCACATTTTCTTGTTGATGTTTTAGCCTTGGATGGCATTCAGTGATGAAAGTTTACCATTTTCCTTCAAAAACAAAAGTTAGGCAGTTGATGATTTTGATAAAATTTCCGATGTAGATGTTAGTGATAACTAAAGGGGTGGCTTTGTTAGTGGTTTATCAGTTTTCAATAAATAAATAAAAATAAATAAAATGTATAAAAGCCTTAAAATAGTAATATATTTATTTTTAATAATGATCAATTTAGAAAATAGTGTAATAGACTCTTTCAAAATTGAAATATTGTTGACATTTGACTTGGCCCAACCCAAGCAAAGGGTTGATGATGAATATCCAATAAAATGAGTCTAAATAAGTATAAAGGTCAGTCCTTTCTCCCTTATTGAGCTAGTGGCCCAAGAAAAGTCTTCTTATAAGTCACTAAAGTGGCACCTTAGTGATGCTAAACTATTTTTAGAAAGGAAAAAGGGGGGCTGGAAAAGAAAAATTAGAAAAAAGGGGATGTGAAAAAAATAGAGAGAACAAAAAAAAGAGAAAAAAGAACTAAGAAATGAAAAAGAGAGTTCTGAGAGTTTTTAAAAATTTAAGAATAAATATATAAGGAAGAAGGAGAGTTGAAATAATTAAGGGAGATAAAAATCAATAGGTAAGATGAACAAACAATAGAGGTTTTGACTCAACAACAATGAAAGGTTGTTGGCTTTACACTCTTCTAAAGCTTGTTATAAATCAGTGAGAAACTCTGAGGGCAGAGACATGGAGCTGAATCATTGTCAAATAGTAACATCTCTCTTAAATTATTTTTGTGTATTCTTTTAATATTTCATAGCAATTTAACATGCAGTGTTTTTTAAGGAATGAAAAAGAAACTTTGATTTTGTATTCATGAGTTGGTGTGATTATTTGTCTGGATGTATTTATTTTGTTGCTTTTGAAAATTTAGTCATTGTTTTTTTTTTCAAGTTCTTTTTGTTCCAATTCGCACTCTGTTTAAAACCAAAATGCTCTAGGGCGATGCCTTACCAATAAGGCATCGCCTTTGCATGGTTTTGGTTAATTATTCTATTTTTCCTGCAAATTTAATATTTGATCCATAATTTAAAACCATGTCGGTTGTTTCTGATTTTTCTTTTTTTACTTTTTTTTTGTTAACTTTGGCTTCTCATAATGTTAAACTTTTTGATTTTTATCTTTGCACATTGATTTTATTTTAATTTATATTTTATGAGTTTGAAGTTTGATTGATTGAAAGTAATCATAAAATTTTTTTAGATTTTCATTAAGTCACTAAATGGAATTTTCTCTTTTCAATTTGTCTTTGTTTAATTATAATATAATGTTTTAGAACTTAGATTTAGGTTTAATTTTATCTTCCTATTTTGCTTAATTCGTGCTTTTGCTTAATTGTCTCTATTCTATTCTATAAACTAACTTCTTTATTTTCTTGTAGGTTTTTATTTGGAGGATTAATTTTTTTCTTTGTTTTAGGATTTAATAATTGAGTAGTGTTAACATAGTTAGATTAATTTTCGTTTTATCTTATTTATTGTGTGTGAATAAGGGTTGTAATCCTTTCTTCTCCCTCCATTTCTTTGTGTGCACATTCTTATTTCATTTATTTATTTTCGTCTAAGCATGAGGTATCATGAGAGGACCCTAACTGTAGGAGGCACCTTTAAGCCCGTACCACACCTAGACTAGTCCTTGCTTACACCGGGTCGGCCCACTAAAGGGGTAAAGTGCTAGCCATCAGGGTACTCCATACATGAGTATGGATCGAACCCCCAACCTTACTTAAGGGATGAGAGCGCCAAACCACTCACACCAACCACTGATGGTTATTTCATTTATTTATTTATGTATAATGGATGAATGTGTATACTATATGATGAATGCTATAGACCAAACCAAAATTGCAGGAAAATAGTTTAATTAACAACTTGGACCTAATGGTAAAATATTTTGAAAAATTGCAATTTTGCATGTAAATAAAGAAATAATTAAGTAGTTAAAAATAATAAAACATGAAATATAAACAAAGGGCAACTATAAGGATGAATGGGTATTTTAAAAGCTCATACCTAGTTTTCAAACCTAGTCTCTAAAGATGGTTACTCTGGGCCTACCAAGGAATCCAGTTACTGTAAAGCGTGTCCCGAGTTTCATTCGGGTGGCGACGCCATCTCTAATTTAGGTTTTATAGCCCAGGTTGTATTCCCTAGTGGCCTCAAGCCCTCACAATATCGTAGTCGCCAAGCACTTGGACACACGCTAAATCCTGCCGTCTACAAATATATCTGTCAATTTTAAAAATTTATTTGATGTAATTATCAAAAAGTTAATTTTTGAGTAATTTAAAATTACATAAGAAATTTTTATTGACAAATTGTTTTTTAACTAAGTAAATACGAAATGAGCCAACATGTTTAATCTATTCATTTATATGTAGAAAATTAGTTCAAAATTAAAAGATAATTTGATTAACAAGGATCACATAATAAGAAATTCAAAATAATAATAACAAATAACGATAAGGGTAATGATAGATTAAAACATAATTGTGTTTTGTTTCTCATGAAATAGCACAAGATTAAAAAATAATTATGTTTTGTTCTTCATGAAATAGGGGCCAACAATACAAAGGGGCAATTAAGTAAAATTGTAGTCTACAATGAAACTAGATATAGCCTTGGATAATACTTTGAAGAGAAGATAGTTGAGTTGTATGCTCTTAATTCGAGAGAGAAGGATATCACCCCTTCTTGAATAGATAAAAATTACTATTTTAATTAGGGCTAAGAATGGTTCAGTCCAATTTGGGGATTTGGAAATCTTTGAAATTGGATTGAAAATCGGGGATTTGAAAATATTAAGAATTGGTACCAGAACCGAAACTAAAAATTTCCGTCTTATATTGTTCCAAAATTTTGGTCTAATACAATTCGAAGATCAGATATTTCAATCAAGTATAGTCTAATCCAACACAGAACGGAGATTTGGAGAATTATACAATATATACTATTTTCTTAAATGTTTAAACATTCATGAAACATGAAATTTCATTAAATATACACGCATCAATTAAGTATATACTTTAATATAATTTCATAACTCATGTCCAACAAACAAAGGTTAACATAACTGATAAATCCAAATTTAAATTTAGTTTTACACAACTAAAATCGACATAGCTTACATAAATCCAATTGCAAAAACAATATAGCATATAATAAGTCAACAATAGCCAACAATGAATGTCAAAATAACATGTAAATTACCGCACAACGTATCTTGAAACAAGAGGAGCAATTTGAAATCTAACATAGCAAACTAACAATTAAATTTTAGCATTTGGATGCCAAAATCACAACAGATCTTGACCAAATATTAGTTAGTTCATTTCTTGCTTGTTTGGAATTCAATATATTTAATATTATTTAAATAATATTTATAAAAGAATATTAGTTAGTTCTTCTTCTTTAGTCAAATATTAGTTAACTCTTTTATTTTATTATTTTTAATAAGAGAATTTATTTTTTAATTATAATATTAGCATTATTTATTTAAAAGTAGTTGAATAATATTTATATTATTTATATGTTAAATTTATTTGTATAACTTATATATTATAAATATATAAATAAATAAATTTTAGTTATTTCAATTCAATACAGTTTGGTTCAATTCGTTTCAGTTCTCGGTCTAGATATTTATAAATATTCAGAACCGTACCAAAAATCTTTTATCAGTACAATTTGTTTCAGATAAAGTTAAAAAGTTAATGGTTCAATCCGGTTCCAAAAATTTTTGGTTCGATTATTCGGTTCAATTCGGATATTTTAATCTCCATGCTCAGCTCTAATTTTAATTATACACGGTCAGAAATTTTGTAGTATGTGATGTGATGCGATTTTAATGAAATAAAAACTAAAAAAATGAAGCATATAAACTAAAAAAATATAACAAACATATATTTAATTTGTCAAAAAAGGAAATTATATGTACCTTTGCAGAGAATAGCTTGCCAATATGCTTGGTAGATAAAAAGAAAATTTATGGGCTATATATATGAGTAAAATAGAATTCTAACTCCAATAAATTTCTATGGAAAGCTTTAAATTTCAATTTAACAAGTTGTCAATCCACTCTTAGACGAACTGTATCTACATAATATATATATTTTAAAATTATTTTAGAATAATTAATTAAATCATTTTAATACAATAAAAATTATAAATTAATCAAATATAAAAGTGCGAACTTTTTTAATTTATCATATTACTTTTATTTGATTTTTTTATTAAAGGCACATACATATTTTTTATATGTATATTAATAATAATTGAATAAAATAAAATAAAATAAAAATATAAAATGGTTGATAAGTTATAGATTTTTTTTTTACTTTTTATGTCAAATAGAAAAGGGAAATGTATTTTTATTTAAATAAAAGAGGGATGATTTAGTTAGATTAAAAGATATATTTTTTTATAAAATAAAAGATTGATATTTTAAATGATATAGAATTAAAGTATTTTACACAAAAGAATAGATATACATATATTTTAGAATAAGAATTTTTATAATTTTTAAAGAAAAATAGAAAATTCAATAGTTTTACGTGTAAGACTATGAAGCGAATATTGTGAAAATTGAAATATAAGAAATGTATTATATATATTATAATTATGGAGTATTCTATGTTATATTATTTTTTAAATGTTAAGGTCTTGATTTAAAAATTTAAACAAATTACTTCAAAATTTTAAAATCTAAAAATACATATAGCTATATTTTGAGAGGGGGCCAAACTAAAATTATTTAGAAAAGTATAAGATAATAATTGTAGTTTTTGGAATTCAAATAAAATTATATTAATATGTATTGAATTAACCTAAAATAATTAAACTATTGAATTGAATTTTTTGGGGGGATTTTTTTAAATAGAATTTTTTATCAAAAATATGGTTGACTTTTTTTTTCTTTTAACACTACGGTGTTGACAAAAATTTTTTTTTTTAAATACGGTGGTTGTTCTCATATGGAAACAACAATCTAATAACCACCACAAAACAACTAAAAATACAATTACCAACAAAAACTAAAAATATTTTTAGTTTTTTTTTGGCTGTTCTCTGGTTATTGTTGCTATTTTTTTGGTTTTTCAGTTATTGTTTGGTTGTTGTCAGACTGTTCAAGTTATTGTTTTTTATTTTTTCCAATAGTTGTTGGGTTGTTGCTGCTATTTTTTTGGTTGTTGTATTGTTGTTTGTTGGATGTTTTTGTGTTGTTGTTTTTTATTTTTTCTGATTTTTTTGTTAAATTTATTTATTTAATAAAAACCATCAACAAAAAAAAACATTCAATGAGTTTATTTAGTAAAAAAAAATATATTTCACTTTTAAAAATTTTAACTCACTCATTTACTTAAAAATTTATAATATTTAACGAAATTAAACAAATAAAAATAGACAGCTTAAAATAAATAAAACTATGGACAACAACCTGAAATAATAAAAAAAACTAAAACATACCAACAGCCTAATAACAACGTAACAACAATCAAACTCGAATAGCTTTATTTGCCTCTATTTTACCAACAACCCAATAATAGCCTACCAACAACCAAACTCGAATAGCTTTATTTGCCTCCATTTTACAAAACAACAAGAATCTTAAAAAACAACAACAAAAACAAAATAAAGAAGAAGAAGAAGAAGAAGAAACCCAACAATCACCCAAGTATTATGAATAAAAAAATGAAATTTAATTTCTATAAATTATAATTTTTTATGATTTATGACATTGTAGATTTCTAATAGATAAAAAATAAAAAAAGGAATTTTATAAGATATGAGATGAAAGTCTCATTGAAAAATTTATGAATTTCTTTTTTTTATAAAGATATGTAAATAATTATTCTTAATTTTGCAAATTTTATAATAATTAATGTTGAATTTGGAACAAGAGAAAAAATAATGAAGAGAAGAGAGGAAGATAATGAAAAAAAATAAAAACTAATAGGGATATATGAAGAGAAAAGAAACAATATAAAAATAAAAATAGATATTTAAGAAAATATGAAGAGCTGAAAAAAAAATTATTTTTTAAAATTTTGGTAAAAAAGCTATATTTATTTATTTTAAAAAATTAATTTACACTCTCAGCCATTGTCATTCAGCCCACTAGCCATACAATCGCCCAAAAACCCAAAACTTTGTCGCTGTAATTTCTAAAACCCTAAACATGGAAATAGCTCTCTTCTCTCCGTCTTCCCTTTTCGCCGGCGACTCCGATTGCGACACCGACGCTGACTCTACTAACAGTAATTACAATTCTTACACATTATGATTCTCATACTATTATCTAGCTCTGAATTAATTATTTTTTTTTTTAATTTCTTCTATTTGCTTAGAAAAGGATACAGAGAAAACCCTAGAAAACTATGTGGAGAGAAAGCACAGTTTTCCAGGAATGGTAATTGTTAATTAATGATTCTCGTGTATTATTAATATAAAGAATGCATCTTTGAGATTGAATGTTCGGGAGTGAAAGCGAAATTTTATTATTTTTGTGTGGTTAAATGCAGGAATTGCTAATTCGGGAGTTTTCTTTTCATCAGTTGAATGCTAATTTACTTTGGCCAGGAACATTTTCATTTGCTGAATGGTTAGTTCAGCATAGATTTCATATAGAAGGTCGCCGTTGCATTGAATTGGGAAGGTATTATTCTTGTTGTTATCTCATTACTAAAGCTTATGTGACCTTAGGTTAATTTGTTCGTTGCTACTTTTTTACTCTATGGTAGTGGAACAGGAGCTTTGGCTATTTTTCTTCGCGTATCGTTTAATCTTGATATTACAACATCAGATTACGATGATTCAGAAATTGAAGATAATATAGCTTATAATTGCAGTGTGAATGGAATCACACCAGCCCTTCCTCATATAAAGCGTGAGTTTCCTTGTTCGCTATCTATAATCATAGCATAGATGTGTTTCAGTTCATGAGCTATTAGAGTGACTTATTTCATTCCCATTGGAAATCAATGCATTATTAATAGAATTTTAAGTGATGAGGTGGCCTATGCTTGGTCAATTTCTTTAGAATAACCTTAAGCAAGTCATCAACTGAGTTGGATTTGCCATATGATGACTTTTTTTCACTTTCGTCTCTAGTGGCATACACACCTGGTATCTCTTATTCATCAAAATAATCATGTTATACTTTTTGAGAAATTTAATTGCTTGTTTTCTGTGCTTTTTTTTAAATATGAAATTTGTTCTCGCGGCTTTTTTTTTTTTTTGCACTTGATTATATTAAATTAGAGTGCTTCTGTGTTTCCAGATTCATGGGGTGATGTCTTTCCAACTACTGATCCTGATTGGGACTTGGTTATAGCTAGTGATATCTTGTTGTGTAAGTTTTTATCTTTTAACCTACCAATTTAATGTTATTGTTTAGCATGGAAATGAAAGCATTCAATTTTAAATGTTTCTTTACTCCGATGTGACAAAAAAAAAATTAAACATTTCTGGTGCACTTAGGATCTATTTTGAGAATAAAAAATAGCATTCATTTATTTTTGAAAACAAGTGCATGCGTGCAGGAAGACCCATGTTTGTTAAATTTTCTTGTCTAAGGGGGAATTGATATCTTGTAATCATGTTTCTTGTTGCCATCTACATCATGAACGGTCTGCACAATTTCACATCCACTATAGTCTCATCATTGCAACTGTTCAAGTATCTGGAGGTCTGGGACTACATTCCTAACCTTTTTTCAGGATTATGTGATGTTGGATGCTGCCTATTGGGCTTCTGGATCTGGAATCAAGACCGCATTTTTACTGTAGATATCTCATTTAAAACTTTATTTTATTCTGTTGTTCTTGGTGAATAACTTTGTGTTGTTGATTTTGACTAGCCCATATCATAAACATAATGGCTCACTTATCCAGTCCTTTTCTTATTGCTTTTTCATCTTTCCTTCCTGTTTGGTTATTCTGTTGCATATGTTACATGTTTTTGAAGACTTTTTCTGCTTGTATCACTTCTTGTGCCTGATGAAAGTAAAATCTTTCAAGGATAAAAGGGAGAATCATTTCAGAGTGAGTAGGGATGGAGTAGTAAAATTGCATGATCATAAAGAGTGACAAACAATTGTTCGCTGTCTTGTGGAAGATATTGTCACGACGTAGATGGTTTCTAAATGCTCAGTTACCATGCCAATGACTGCAAATATTACATCGGAATTCATTATTAGCTTCCTGCTCATTTTCTTCTCTAAAACTAATTTCCTTTAATACTTGCAGATGTGAAACAGTACCCCAACTTGATTAAAAGCCTTTCTTTCCTCCTCAAATCATACAAGCCAAAAAATGACAAAGTAGTCAGAGCAAATGAACGGAATGGAGGTAGCATGCTAACCGATCATTATGTACTTCATGAAGTAGAATCTTCTTACTTTTTGTTTATGATTGAGAATGCAGAATATGAAATTGACCATTTTGCTGATTTTTTTTAATTCATGCTGGCAGAAGCATATATGGGGTTTCCCAGGCCAGCATTTTTAATGAGTTGGAGACGCAGGATTGGCAAAGAGGATGAATCTTTGTTTTTTACTGGTTGTGAGGCTGCTGGACTAGAAGTTAAGCATCTTGGATCCCGGATATACTGCATCAAACCTAGAGATCTGCAGTCAGAAGACCAAATGGAGCTGATCATTTGATTGAGAAATTGACAAATGGTGTGACTTCTTCAATTAGCAGGATGGATTCTGTGAAACTGGCTGGCAAATATCTCTCTCCAATGCCTCCATTAGATCTTTAGTATGCTTCTGGGAGATGGAGACAGAAATGACATAGATGTTCCTGGATACCCTCTCTGGGCACAATGCAGGCAGGTATTGTGTTGCAACTTATGTATCATGTTTTGTGCCATATGCCAGCTGCCATTCTTAGTTTTGGAATGATGAATACTTCAAGAGATTGTTATTCTTTCTCACGCATATGCGTGAGTGTTTTGCTTAATTCGTATCCAGTATGCGTATCTGTTGTGATCTGTAACAGTCAACAGGGCCAATATAGGCTGGTCGAGAAGTGAGTGTTTGCATAGCTTTTTGTTGTAGGCCCACAGAAACCGTCTTGCCACTAAGTTTTTTGGACTTAATTTGTGAATATTTAATTTTAGTGGAATTATTTAATTTTAAGTTCCGTTTGTTTGTGGAAAATATTTTCTTTTATTTTTCAATGTTTGGATTATCTAGGAAAAATAAGTCAAAAAAAAAAATAATGTACTAGTCAAAGGAAAATTACTTTGAAATAAGGGAAAATGATTTCCTATTTTAACGATGGGAAAATATTTTTTTATATTTTTTTCAATGTCTTCTCTCCTCATTTATTATCTTTTCTTTTACTTTCCAATGTTTTTTCTCCTCATTTATTATCTCTTTTTAGTGTTGTAACTAAATATAGAAAAATATTTTCTTTTCTAAAAAAATTTTTTTAGAGAAAATATTTTCCGCAAACAAATAGAGCCTTAATGAATGAAATATATCTAAGCTTGAGAACTTCATTCATATTTTTTGTTCATTCAGTGAATATGAGAAAACATTACACGGAAGAGGTAACTTGTGATTGCAATTTATTTTCATCATCCCTAGCATTTTAATTGGATCTCACAATTATCTTAAACATTCAATTTGTTACTTTAGACTTACTAAATTTTAATTTTGGTCTCACTGAAGTTCTTTTCACCATTTTCGGTCTAAGAAATTGTTAATATGTTGACTTGTATTCACACATGTCAGTTTTATTATGTTGGTGAGACAAAAATTAAAATTTTCAAAATTTCAAGTGACAAATTGAATATTTAAGATGGTAACAGGATCTGGTCAAAATATTAAGGACAAATTGAATCAAATTATGCATTGTGATTAAGGATGTAAGTGAGTTGAGAAATAAGTTACTCGAGATTGGCTTGAAGAATACTCAACATTAACTTGAAATTAATCGAGTTGAGCTCGAACTTTAACTACTTGAGTAGCTTGGTGAATCGAACTTGAGGTTGAACTACTCAAGCAAATTGGTGAGCCGAATTTGAGTTTCAAATTACTCCTGCGAGTTTAATCAAGCTTAGCCTTTAAACTATAAATTGTGTTGTATAAGGATTAAAGTTATGACCTCACATGTATTTTACTAATTCTTTAATCACTGGGCTAAATTAATATTTGTATCAATTATATCCATTGTAATATATTATAAAATTTTATTATACTTAATATAAATTTTATAATTATTATTTACATAATTTTTTAGATATTTATATTTTGTAAATTAATTATGATGTTATTATATATATTGATATTATAATTATATAGTTATATAAATTAATTTTATAATTTATTATCAACATTAATAGTCATATAATTAAATAATTAAATAAGATAAATTTAAAATTGAATAATTTAAATTTTATAAGAATAAAAAAATTAAATTTATTATTAAGCTCGTACTCAATTATTTTTTAACGAGATTGAGTTCCAGATCGAGTACTTTAACACTCGATTCTTCCTTGAGTACAAGCTTGTTCATTTAGACTTAAGCTCGAGTTTACATTTTTGAATACTTGATTCAACTTAGCTTGATTACACCTCTATTTGTGATCCTCATTAGTGATTAGCAATTGCAATGGCAAGTGATTGGTGGTTATAAGGGGACTACAAGTTATGTCTTCATATATCTTTTGACAATGAGATTGTACTCGTCCAAATTAACAAGATATCAAATAAAAGGGGTAATTTAGATCGACAATATTCAAAATTTTCACATTATAATATATGATATTCATTTGGTGATTTAACACTTTTAAACCTTCAATTTTGATTTCATAAAAGTATTGAAAATTATTTTCCGACCAGTAATGATGACATGAAATTTAAGTGAAGTCATACATGGCAATTTTTTAATTTTCACGAAACCAAACATGTGGCACCACATTGGTGCCATGTCTTCCGCTCATTTAAAAAAAATTAAAGGAAAAAGGTTCAAAAATGACCCTAATTTTTACCTCAATTCTCACTTTGACATTTTATATTTTTTAAAGTCCAATTATGACCCTAAAATTTTCAAATTTGGTGCATTTAAATACCCCATTTGACGGTGTCCAAAAACAACTCTCATATTTACCCCAATTCTCATTTTGGCACCTTGTGTTTTTAATTGAAGAAAAAAATAAATTTAATATTTTAATAATTTGTTTTTATTTTTAAATTTAAAGAATAAATTATTTGAGCTTCAGTTTTTAATTATTTTTAAAATTGAATTAAAATTCTTAATTACAACGTGAATTATAAATGCATGAATTATTTTCTAATGCTAAATGGTTGAATAGTGTTTATATTTATTATAATTTTTTATGTGGTATGAAACACATATATTATACTTTAATTATAAATTAATTAATTAATATTTATGTTATTTATAATATATGATTTTATTTTAATATGTTGTTATTTTTTGTACTACTAGAATAATTGGAAAATATAAAAATTGGCAACTAAAATCAATAATAAATATCGGAATAATTAATTTTTTAATAAAAATGATGGGATATATGAAAAACCTAAAATATAATAATTTGTTAAAATTATATCTTTAATTTATATTTATTGAAATAAAAAAATTCATTAAATTTTATAAAATAATTAAAATTTGAAACTTAAATCATTTATTCTTAAAATTTAAAATAAAAATAAAATTGTCGAAATATTAATTTTTTTTTTTTGAAATAAAAAACATATAGTGCCAAAATGAGAATTGAAGTAAACATGAGAATCATTTTTGGACGTTGTCCCTTGGTTTTAATGATTTTTTTTTTTTTTTGTCATAGATCAAGTGGTTAATTCCAATACTACAAGGGGAGGAGATAGGAGGGTTGGATATTTGATCCCTAATCTCCTCAACTAGATGTCTACACTTTTTACCATTTGAACTACTTGTGGGGGACATTCTAATGGAAAATTTTAATATTGTTAAATGTGGTGTTTAAATGCACTAGATTTGAGAACTTTAAGGTCATAATTGGACTTCAAAAAATATAAAGTGCCCAAGTGAGAATTGAGATAAACATTAGGATCATTTTATACCTTTTCCCAATTTTAAAAATTAATTTTATTTATTTTATCATGAAGACTACTAAAGAATAATTGCAAGTGTAAGAATCAATTCACAACTAACTAACTAATTGAGGAGGAGGAGGAGATTGTACCATCAACTTCAACAGTCCAACCAACCTAGCATGAACATCATGCTAGGAATTCTAGAGTCGATGCAGCGGAAAATTAATTATAAAATGCTACAGAAAATACTCAAATAAAATGACACTAATATTTCACGTGGTTCATTCTTGATGTCGGGCTATATTCATGGGACAAAATTCGAGCGTTTTCCTACTATCAAATTAGTAGGTATACTGAGAGAGTTGTCTCTAGAATATTATAGGAATACAAGAATGGAGACCTTATCAAAATAGTGGCACTCAAAGTGTTTCCCATCCCAAAATAATTTTTTCACTATTTTATCACTCACCCTTAGAGAAATAAATTTACCAAGCACACAATAAAAAACTCTCTCATAAGTTTTCTTTGAAGTATAATTACTTTGGCAAACTCTCATTAAAACATAACCTTACTTTAGCTTACATTCATCAAAGCACAACCTTGATTTGGCTTATTCACTTATCAAAACATAACCTTACTTTGGCTAACACGCATCAAAGCACAACTTTGCTTTGGCTTACACTCACCAAAGTATTACCTTGCTTTGACATTCTCTCATACGCAAGTACCTTACATTGTGTATTGTGTCTCTCCCTTTTTTTTATGCCTTAAGCCTCTTGTCTATTTATAGGCAAAAATTTGCTTGTCATTAGTTAGCCAAGAATTTTCCTTGTCCTTAAACACCAAGGATTCCCTTAATTTCTTCCTCTTTTTATTTTTTCTTTTTCCAATTACACATGGATCGTTCATGTAAAAGGGACCCATAACACATCATCCATGTCAACACTTGCAGGAAGAGGAAAATTACCATATTGTCTAAGCCTGGCCATCATTTTGCTTGTGTTAGCATGACAGTGCTAGCATTCTCTCTTTATTTTTTCCCTCTCTCTCTTTCCTTTACCTAACAACACATTAACGATTATTGTAGTGTTTGTAAGGTCTCCTGCAGCTGCTATTGTAGTTGCGAAGCCATGTGGTCAATGATCGGAAGTGAGAATTTGATCGGATATTATGAGGATAAGGATGCGGATAATGATCAATTGATCAATTAAAAGATCTTGATGATTGGTGGCTCACCACTGATGGCATTAGTGGTGTTGTTGTTCATCTTCATGATGGATAATGGATTTTTTTTTTATCAGTAGTCCACTATTGTTGTTGTTATAAAGTATTCATTGAATATTGTTGTAATCTTCCTATATTGTATTATTGTAATATAATAAGGTGGTAATTACAGTTAGAAAGTAATTAAAGTTTTCCTATATTATTTTAATTTTTTGACTATAAATAGACCTATCGTGTATATTGTTACGCACACAAAATAATGAATAAAATATAGCATTGAGTTAGTGTCCGTGGATGTAAGCTTTTATGTTGAACCACGAAAATCTCCTATATGATTCTTCTTTTAATTTAATTTTCTTATATGATTCTTTTTAATATTTAATTTTCTTTCTTCAAAATTTATCGTGGTATCAAAGCAAAGATCATAGGTAGGGGGTGTGCAAAACCTACTCGGCCAGACGAACCGAATGGACATGAGTCAATTCGATTATAATTTTTACTCCTCTGTAAATTTTCAGTCGAAACCAACTCGATCGAAAAACTGAATATTAGTGTGTGTGTGTGTGTGTGTCTATATATATATATATTAAAATTATTGTAGTAAAGTGGTAAATGTGGTGTATATGCTTTTAATGGTCAGTGGTTCGAATCCTAGGAGCCTAAACATGATTTTTTTTTTCTTTTAATTTGAAAAAAACTAATAGAAAACCTCATAAAATACATTAGCAAAACTTGAACCCGCGCTTATAGGGGCAAATGACGCACGTGATAGCCATTAATTGGCTACTGCAATCTATTCATTTTTTTTGTTTCTTTTATTTTTATTACTTATTCGGATACCCGAAAACCGACGCCCCACCCAACCAAAAGCTTTGGTTCAATTTTAAAATTTTGGAAAAAAAAAAGGGAAACCTGACCCGCCTGATGCACACTCCTAATCATGGACTTATGGAAGTTTGGCACAACTCGTTTAAGCTGTTGGGTGTAGCCCATTTACAATTTTGGGTGTAGCTAGTTTTTAAGTTTGGCTTGGCCTATTTATGTTATTGGGTGTGACTCGTTTGCGGTCTTGGGTAGCCAATTTGTATATGACAAATGACGATTTGATCCACATGTTTTCAAATACACTATGTTTGAGTTTGATCTATTTCTTTCTATCGATATTCAAGACACATTTTTTCTGCACAATTATTTTTAATTGAAATGCCCTTCTTTTATACCACATGATTGCCCATTCCAAAAAAACTCTACCATGCTAGCTTATCACACTATTGTGTCATCTATTAGTTAGGCCTAACATGTTTTTAAGGGATTGTGTTAAAAAATCAATTCCACATTAGTTTCTTAAATAAGATTAAGGGGTCCTTTAATCAATTTATCAATTGTCGCATTTTTTAGATATTTCTCTTCAATTACACCTGTTTCATCACTTTATATCATTTTTGACATCAACGGTCATTCTAGCTTCATCATTACTTTTTTATGTTTATTACTTTTCAAATTATGCATTTTATCTGATTCCATGCACAGCTTAAAAGAAGTGTTAGAAAATATTCATATACTGCGAACCAAAAACCAATAATTCCCTCACCTCAAGGCCGAACCGTCCTATCTTCACCGAACAAACTGAGTCGTCTGAACTTCTACAAAATTTAATACACACACACACACACACATTTTAGCTTATAATTCTAACCCTGAAAATCCTACATATATAAGCGTTGCTTTCTCTTATTTCTAACCCTAATTCATTTCTCTCATTCTCTCTTTTCACAGTCACCCCTCTCCTTTCTGGTCTCTCGACCTCTCTTCTCTATCTGGAAGCTTTTGCTTACTTTTGCCCCTAAATTCCTTTGTTTTAACCCTAAATCTGACTTTCTCAACCTTATTCTAAAACCAAACATCGAAACTCTTACTCTCTTTGTCTTTTGATTATTGAAAAATAATCCCAGAGTACATTGGTTTTAGTCTCCTGCTTCTTATTGTCCATTTATCTTGATTTTTGTTTGTTATTTTCTTGTTAAAAACATGAAGTGGTGAAAAAAGTTATAGATCTTGAGTTTTATGGTAATTTAGTTGCATTTAAACATTTTTTCTTTTCGATCTAGATGCATGCATGTGTCTTTTAACACTTTGTTACTTCTGATGTGGTTGTATGTGCGTTAATGATACTAAATCAGAGATCTATAAGGTGGAAGCTGTGATTTAAACAAAGAATCAAAGATCTAAAAGGTGGAAGCCATTAATTCTTCTAATATGGTTTCTTTGTCACCCCTGATTGCTTGGTATAATTTCTATTCTAAATTTTATTATATGCTAAACATTTATTTGTGATCATGTCAAGGTCTGGTTCTTGTGGACTGTGGTGTATGTCTCATAAACTTCTTGTGGCATGTGGGTAAAATTTTTTGAATTTTTTACCTATATAAAGAAATAATTTTATGTGTGTAAAGTTTTTTTAAATTTTTACCTAAATAAAAAATGAATTTTGTGTTTGCTTTTATGTTATAAAATTTTCAGTGGGATTTTAGTTTTTAAAAATAATATTGTGGGTTTTTATTTTTTGAAATTTAAGCTCTATGGCTTTTTATTTTATAAAAAATAATTTTTTGTGGGTATTTTAATAAAATAATTATATTTTATTTAAAATAATAATTTATTTTAAATAATTAATTTTATTCTATTTAAAAAATTAATTTTTTTATTAAATTATTTAACAAATAATTTGATTTTATATTAGGGTTTTTTAAATAATTTTATTTTATATTATGGCTTTAATTTGATTTGCTTTAGTAATTTTTTTTGAAAGCAATGATTTATTAAACAACTTTTTGTGCCTAAAGTTCTTAGATATGTTGAGCCTCTTTATTGTGTTCTGTTTCTTTTATGATGTGTAGATGGACAATTCAGATAATGCCAGTGGCAGTTTAACTACTATTGGTGAACTTATGGCTTTGAATAATGAGGTGGAAGCCAATAAAAATGCGTAGCAGCAGTCTATTGGTAATGCTAAGCAATAGTCTGTTGCTTCTTCACAACAGCCTGATGCTTATGGGATTAAGACCAAAAAAAAAAGGATGCAAATTGAAACTAGATCACCTGTTTGGGAACATTTTGAGCAAATAAAGGAGGGCGCTGTTATGGTAAGAGCTAAAAGTATTTATTGTGCTAATATTTTCGGTGTTGAAACACAAAAACATGGTACCTCATCACTTAGGAACCATACTCTTACATGCTTGAAAATCCCTCATGACAAGTCCACTAGACAAAAACTTCTAACTTTTCATCATGTTTCTGTCTCTAAAAATGAGGGTGCATCATTTATGGGAGTGATTGGGACTTGAAAATTTAATCAAGATGTAATTAGAAATGCTATTGCTAATTAAAATGATAATTTTTGATGAGTTGCTTATTCGTTTCGTTAAAGGGGAGGGGAATCTAATGAATGTTGTATGGCCCCATTTTAAAATCCCATTTAGGCAGACTGTGAGTAGCGATATCTTCAATATCTATGTTGAAGAGAGACTTAAGTTGCAAAACTTCTTAAAAATACAATGTCAAAGAGTTTGTCTTACCACTGATACTTAGACTTTGATCCAAAGAATCAACTACATGTGCATAACTGCAAATTTCATTAACATTAAATGGAAGTTGCATAAGAAAATCATTGCTTTTCTACTTGAATAGGGGTGAATATATTGCTAAGGCACTTGAAAACTCTTTGTTTGAATGGGGTCTTAAAAATGTCTTCACTATCACTCTTGATAATGCTTCATCAATGTCATGTCCTTTTTTAGAAGAAATTAATAAGTTGGGGGGCAGGGCAAGAGGGGGTTAGATCCAAATATATATATATATAAGATATGTGTCTCATATTCTGAATTTAGTTATTAATGAAGGTTTAAAGGACATGAATACTTATGTTAGAAGGGTAAGGGAGATTGTTAGATACATTAGGAATTCACCTGCAAGGTTAAGAAAAGTTAAAGAATTTTCTTATTTGATTGGGGTAGAGTCTAAGTGTGCTCTGTTTCTTAATGTACCAACAAGGTGGAATTCCATTTACTTGATGTTGAAACATGTCTGTGAATATGAAAAAAACTTTTGATGAGTATGAAGAAAATGAACCTGCTTTAAGGGCAAAACTTAGGGATGATATTCTTGAATATTCTGATTAGCAATGTTACTGATAGCTTTAGAACAATTCTATGATATGACATTGAGAATATCTAGTTCTCAATATGTGACTGTAAATATTTTTTTCTCAAAAATTGCAAACTTGTTTTGTCTATTGACTAATTGGAAGAATTCTGATGATATTTATGTGAGGCCAATGGGTTTTAACATGAAAATAAAGTTTGATAAATACTGGGGAGATCAAAATAAAATGAACTACTTGATTTTCATTTCAAATATCCTGGATCCAAAGGATAAATTGGAATATCTAGAATTTTCATTAGCTAGTATTTATGGTGAATCTGCGGGTGGGAATTTATTCCAGAATGTTAAATATGCTTTATATGAATTCTTTGATTATTATAACACTGGAAATCAATCTTTTTATCCCTCAAATGTGTTATGTGGTGGAAGCCAATATGTTTCTTCAATTGATGTGCCAGTGCAATCAAGCATAAAATCCATTTTGGTGGTAAATTTAAGTAGTAGAATTTGAATAGTGGAATTGGTGGAAAAAAAAAGTGAACTTGATATTTATCTAAGCAAGTCACCCTTGAAAGAATCTGATGGTGGGAAATTTGATTTGTTAAGATGGTGGAAGCTAAATTCAGAGAGGTTCCCCATTCTTTCTAGCTTGACTTGTGATATATTAGCTATCCCAAGTTCTACAGTTGCATCAGAATCAACTTTTAGCACCAAAGGAAGAGTGCTTGATTCTTTCAAGAGTTGTATAACTCCAACACTTGTTCAAGCCTTGATTTGCAATCTAGACTGGCTTAAAAAACTTAACCAACATTTATCAGTTGAAGAAAGCTTGGAAGATTTAGAAGATTTTAAAAAAGGTACCTGAATTTCATTTCCATTTCTTAAACTTTATTGTCTCTTCTTTGATACATTCTAATTTCATTCTTTTTATCTATTACTCTTAGAGCTCCCTCTTTTGGGACTTGGACCTGTAGTTGGCTCCTTATCTGCAACTAGTTAATAGAAATCTTCGTCAGTTCCTCTATCACTTTTTTGCTAATTATATTCAGCAACACTGGGTGGCTTTTACTTCATTATTTTATTATTTCATTCTTTTTATCTATTATATATCTGATACGTCTATTCTACCTGTTGGGAATTTCATATTGTTTCTTCTTGTGTGTTGCTGAAATTTCTGTTTTTGTCTTATGATATTTGTGCTGCTCTGTTGTGCCAATTTCGTTGAGTTACAGCATCATTGACATTAACTGACTGACCAAACACAACAGATGTGCCTGCCATTATTACCAATTATTTGGTGACTCTGTTGAATTACCTTTAGGTGCATGTTGTGTAAATGGTCACTTTTCATGTTTGCTGTGATCATGAAATTGGTGCCTTAATTGTGGTACTTAATTGTTTGATTTATTAGGCAATGATGAAGCTTCTACCTCATCATTTTTTATTCTTAAAAAAAATGCATGTTGTGTGTTTCTTTGATAGCAAATGGTTTGCAGTTTGTTGCAAGAAATTGAGCTGCATTCTTTATATGACATTAAAAATCTATTTCTAAGCCTTAACTATTTCTTTTTTATTTACAATTTTTTCAATCTAACTTGTTCAAATTCTCAGCCTCACTATTTCATTTATTTGTGCAGAATTTTTTTGCTGAATTTAATGTGCCTGCCTATTTTTGTTTGTTGATATCCAAATTTTGACGGTTTCCCCAAAAATCTAATGATTAAGGATTCCTGTCACTTAGATAGGGCAAAAACTCCTTTAGAAGTTTTCTCGAGCATGCTTAGATCAAGAAGAAACCCAAAATATACCAAAAGATACCAAAATCCAAAAAAAAAGCCAACTTAGGCTTGAAAAGGATCAAAAAGTGGGGAAAAACCCCATGGAGACGGGTCCACTCACAAGCTTGGGTTGATGACCCACGAGTGTGGGTCATTCAACCTAGTTCGTGGGTCAAAATGACCTAATTGCCCCTGCGTGGGTCAAGCCAGCTCACATATAAAAAAAATTTCCTCTTTTGGAAAAAGAAGGTGGCACAAACTTTAAGGCATATGTCTAGTGAGAGAAAAACCTACTATTTTGGAGCACTTTCTCTCTCTCCTAAAGCATTTCAAAACTCTTCTTTCATTTTTGTCTTAGGATTTAGATCATTAAATCCAAACCAAACTACATCTTTGTCAAAGCACGCATAAAGGGTAATTACCCAGTCTTTCTGAGGATCTCTCATCATTTTCTAATTAAAAACATCATTTTTATCATCTTCTTCATCTCATTTCTATCATTTTCATCATTTTTTGCATTTTTGTTTATTTATTGTAAATATTTATTATTGTGATAAAATTGTGATTTTTATGGTGATTAGAAATTTGTGAATAAGATATGTAGAAGGAGAATGAAGTTCGGATTCGATCTGGGAGTATTTGCATTCATTTTTGCATTTTTTCATCATTTTTGTATATTTTTCTCCATTTTATGTAAAAATGGGTATTTTAGTGTAAAGTTATCATTTTTATTATTGTTTTTGCATCATTTTGATTTATTTTATTTACTGCAGTATTTTTATTATTTTTCTGTATTTTTCTCATTTTTATTGTATTTTTATCAATTTTTATGATATTTATGCTTTTGTGGTAAAAATGGCCTTTTTATCATAAAATCTCCATTTCTATGGTGGACATGCTATCTTTACTATTTTAATATTTTTATTTCTGAATTTTTATTTTATTTGCATATTTATTTCTGTATTTTTATTATTTTTTGATATTTTTACAATTTTTATTGCATTTACACCTTTTATAGTAAATTTGGCTCTTTTATCATAAAGCTTACATTTTTATGGTAAAAATGCCAAATTTATTATTTTTATTACTTTATTGCTGTCATATTTGTTTATTTATTTAATTGTTTCTGTACTTTATCTATTTTTGTTGCGTTTTTCCTATTTTTATTGCTTTTATGCTTTTTATTAAAATTTGGTATTTTTATCATAAATTTATATTTTTATGGTAAAAATATCATCTTTATTATTTTTTAATATTTTTTGCTGTATTTTATTTATTTTTAACAATATTTCAGAATTTTTATTATTTTTATTGCATTTTTTTGCATTTTTATTGTATTTATACTTTTCGTGGTAAATTTAGTGTTTTTATCATAAAGTTCACATTTTTCATAGTAAAGATATCATCTTTATCATTTTAATATTTTTATTTCTGTCACTTTTATTTATTTGCATATTTATTTCTGCATTTTTATAATTTGTATTTTTGCTATTTTTGTCATATTTATGCTTTTTGTGATAAACTTGGTGCTTTTATCATAAAGTTCACATTTTTATGGTAAAAACATCATTTTTATCATTTTAATTTATTAATTTCTGCACATTTATTATTTATATTGATATTTCTATATTTTTATTATTTTTATTGCATTTATGTGATTTTTTATTACCTTTATGCCATTTAGGGGCAAAGTTGTCATTTTAATCATAAAGTATATATTTTTATTGTGAAAATGACATCCTTACCACTTTAATATTTTTGATTTTGCATTTTATTATTTTCAATTATGTTAATTGTATTTTTATCTTTTTTTATTTCCTTGATAAATTTATTATTCTTATTATAAAGTTTCCATCTTTATGGTGAAAATAATATTCTTGCCACTTTTATTGTTTTCCTTGATAAATTTATCATTGGAAAAATTACAAATTTGGTGTCTCAACTTTTGTGGTTTTTCTATTTGAGTGTCTGAACTTTTTTTTTTTGTAATCAAGTGTCTGAACTTTAAAAAAACATACCAATGTAGTGTCTCCAGCCGATTTAATGTTGACTGTGTGCTCAGTTAGATCAAATGGAATCCACTTTTATCCCAGTCATTAACCATGTCATTTGCCACAGGTTTTGCATTATTTAAAGGAAAAAATTACCCTTATTCAGTTACATTCACTGTCTGTGGCGGAAGTTATTGTTGATGTTATTTTGTCAATTTATAATCTTTTATAAGGTTAATTTTGTCCTTTAAATAATGCAATACACGTGGCACATGACATGACTAATAATTGAAATAAAAGTGAGTCATGTTTGATCTGACTCAGCACCCAATCAACATTAAATTTGCTGGAGACACTACATTGGTATGCTTTTTTAAAGTTCAGACA
>CATIWM010164310.1:0-21106 GCA_949671775.1 Mallotus repandus | reverse complement strand
AGATTAAAAGAAGTTGATCTGATGGTTAGGTTTGAAAAATCCAAGATGTACCTATATGTATTTATTATGACATATGATAAAGTGATAAGATTGCAGTACCATTTAATCCAACGGGTGAGATTAAAAGAAGTTGATCTGATGGTTAGGTTTGAAAAATCCAAGATGTACCTGTATGTATTATTGTGGTATGTGAGAAAGTGATGAGATTGTAGTACCATTTAATCTAACAGGTGAGATTAAAAGAAGTTAATTTGATGATTACATTTGAAAAATCCAAGATATACCTATATGTACTTATTGTGACATGTGATAAAGTGAGAAGATTGTAGTACCCTTTATTTCTTTTTGCATGTGGAAATAATGAAAGCTCATTAGTTTCTTACATTGCTATAAATAAGAGCCAGACATTACATCCATGATATACATCCTCTCATAAATTACAAACAGCTTCAATTGCTAACCATTAACAATTCAATCCAAAATGTCTAGTCGAGCATCTGATTATAATGTTCATGAGGATATGCTCCTATGCCAAGTTTACAATGAAATTTCTCAAGATTCAATTATGGGTGTTCATCAATCTGTAGATAACTTTTGGTCTAGAGTGTGTGACAAGCATCAATTTGCAGATAACTTTTGGTCTAGAGTGTGTGAAAAGTTCAACAATGATAGGAATGACGGTTGGGAGGAGCGTAGCAAACGTTCTCTGCAAGCTCAAATTCAAGCTATTGAAAAAGCAATCAGGACATTGAATGGGTGCATCAAACAAGTTGAGAATATGCATCCAAGTGGTGCATCGAGTGAAAATATTGTAAATATTTAACGGTTAACATTTATTTAAAATGATTTTAATACCATAGAAAATTTGACATTATCTTTTATAACAATTTGTAGATGCAACGAACAAAACTTCTACTAATGCAAGATCCCCAATATAAAAAAGGTTTCAAATTTGATAATGTGTGGCACATTTTGAAATATTTTGAAAAGTTTAAAGATAACAACAACAGTCCAAGATAAGCTTTTCGATTACAACATTTCAACAATATTTCATCCAGGTCTAAATATTTCCCTACGGATTCTCAAATACCAGAATCTCTTGAAGATATACCATTTTCTATTAGTTTAGAAGATCATAATGTTGGTGGTTCCTCACGCCCCACTGGAGTCAAAAAATCCAAAATGAAGAAGAAAATGGTTGAATAATTTTCTAATATCGTTAGCATTAAAGAACAAAATGACAAGGTTATAGAGTTGTTGGAAAAGTCAAGTTTGGATAGGCAACATCAAATGAAGATGCAAAGCGAACAAATTGCCTTACAAAAATTTAGAGAAGAAAATAAAGTCTTGTACCAAGACTTGAATGCTACTTCTAATCCAATAATTCATGCAATTACTCAAGATGAACAAGAAAGAATTATTCGAAAAAGAGCGCAACAACAACAAGTATCACCGGAACATGATGATTTTGGCCAATATTTTCATAATATTGGTGGATCTAGAACTGGTTTACCAGATTATTAAATTATTGTAAGCTTTGTGTCTTATATTTAATGTTTAATTTTAGTTATCTAATATTTGTTTAATGTTTTGTTCTAGAGTTCGAAGGTTTATTTAATGTTTGTTTTAATGTTTAATGTTTGTTTTAATGTTCAATGTAATGTAGTTTTAATGTTTAAATAAAAATGTTATTTGCAATGAATTTTTTTAATGTAAAATTATTTAAATTTAATGTATAATTTTTTAGAATAAAAAAATATTTATTTGTTATATATAAACATATTAAGAAAAATATTTTAAATAAAATAAATATTTTGGACTAAATTGTTAGAAAATTATGTCTATACAATGAAAAATTGAACTAAATTGAATATATTAAAAGTTAATAATATAATTTAAAATTAAAAAAAATGCGTTGAGGTGAACATGACAAACGTACAAATATGTTTGCCATGTTCACCAACACAAAAAATTCGTTCGAAAATAGGTATGGCTTGGAGTGAAAAAAATGTAAATTTTACACTATTATAGTGCTGTGTTGGAGTTGCTATGAATAAATTATTATTTTACTTATTATTCTTATAATTTATTATTTTAATAATACAATATAGTATAATAATACAATGAAATTATATTATTATTAATTATTGATTTTATTTTTCTTGTTAATTAATGCTAATTTTTAAAATTTTTAATTAATTATTAATTTGCTTTTTATTGTTATCAATAATATTAATCTTAAATTATAATATTTATTTGTTTTTTATATACTTTGCAAGAAGAAGATGAAGAAGAGGATTGTAGGCTCCTTAAAAAAAAAAAAAGGATTGTAGGCTTTAAGATCACAAACCAATCGCCTAATGTCCCTTGTGTTCTTCCTCTCTCATTCTCTATGTGTTCTGCGTGAGGTTTTTTTTTTTTTACAATTTGTCTTTTTTTTAAACGTTAAATGACACATATTTATTTATTTATTTGTTTTTTTAACTAAGTCCTTAAACTTTCTTTTGCTACAATCAGGTCATATTTAAATTCTCAAATTTTATTATATATATATAATAATCTATTTATTATTTTATAGTTTAATATTAGTTTTGGAATATGGGTGTGACAAATATCATTCAAGTTTCTAACCAACTTATATAAAAATAAATTCCACCAACAGTTGAGATATAATCCATAGTAGAATGGTAAATGCTATAATTAGTAGTTCTAACATTGATTTTTATTTTGTTAAATTATTGATCAAATCATATATGTATAATAAAAATATATATTTAATATTTAAAATAAAAATTATTTATAATAAAAAACATTAACAACTCGTGCATCAGTTAAATGAAAAGTTATAAAATTGATAGTACTCAATCAAAAATCAACTATTATTTCTTTTTGTTAATTTGTTAGAAAATTTGTCTCCAAAAAAATTTTAAAATAAAATTTTGCCCCCAAATAAAACAGTGACGATTTTGCATTCATTGTCATTAAATATAAATATTTATGATAAAAAAGTTCAGTCATTTTATCCCTTTACTTGATATATGACCAATTATTATCTTGTTATAGATTATTATCTCGATTACTAAAAAGTTAGCTCCACAATATTTCATAAAAAATTTGCCTACAAAAAATTGTGACACAGATACATACCTCGTCATTTAATATAAAAATTTATGACAAAACACTTTCGTCACTTATCCACTCAACTAATTAATGACGAAAAATTATCCCATCATATCAATTTCATATTTGTGACAATAAAAATTGTCATAACTTACAGATTTTCTGTCTTAAAAAAATTTTTCTCCAAAATTTTTTATATTAAATTTTGCCTCTAAATACAATTATGACGAACTGGTATTCATCATCACTAAATGTGAACAGTGGAGATGAATGAGTTGTGTCACTAATTTTTTTATTAATTAGTGATGAAATATAATGTCATTATCAAAAGAAATATTTTATGACACCAACCATCGTCATCAATTACTATCAATTTGCCACTGAAAGATTTTCCTCCAAAATTTCGGTGCAAAATTCTACCTGTAAAAATAGAAGTGACAATTTTTTTTAAATTGTCATCAAATATTCTATATAGTGACGATATAAAACGTTTACCATGACAAAAATAACGATCGTCACAAAATCGAATGTTATAGTGATGATTATAAATTTCATAATCTTTAGTTAATAAATTGTGACGAAATTTTATGCGTGGCAAAAAAATTCGTCATAAAATGTGTGATTTCTTGTAGTGATTATTAAAAAGAAGATTTTTATGTTGTCTATAAATCCTGCATTAAAAACCAAGGCATTACGTTCAGTCCAAATAGTCCATAATGCGACAAAGAAAATTACCATCCACACTTTTTTTTGAAATGAACCCAAAGCAACTCCTTCCCATTGATCAAATAGGCAATGTAAGGAAGCAGGAGAGACCCAATCTGATCCCCACCATTTTAATAAACCATACCAAATAGATTGAGCCATAGGACAAAGAACAAAAAAGATGGTCCACAGTTTCCAATTTCAATTTATAAAAAGGACAATTCGAGTTGGATGCATCAATGATTCCTTTCTGAAGTAGCATGTCTTTAGTGTTCAATTTTTGAAGAAGCGCCATCCAAGCAAAAATTTCAACCTTTGGAGGCGCCAAGCTGCACTAAACACCCTTCACCGAGGAATCTAGAAGGGGTGTTGAGTACGAAAGTAAAGCTTTAGATGCTGACTTAACCAAGTAAGCCCCTTTATGATCATACAACCAAATAATTCTATCTTTGTAATTAAGAGCATATTTTAAATTACTAATCAGACTGAGAAGAGAGTTGGTTTGATCAATCTCCCAAGATCTCAAATGGCAAGACCATTTCAAACTCCATTCCCATTTGAAATCGTTCCAAAAGCCCATACCTTCACCAAGGCATGCTGATCTAATGAAATATTAAGTAAACGAGGAAATCTAAGCTTAAGTGGTTCTTCAATAACCCAAACATCCTCCCAAAATTTAATGTGTTCGCCGTTACCCAACATAAATTTCACACCATTACAAAAGGGCTGATCATACATGGTGGACAAGATTTGCTTCCATATAGGAGAAAAACATGAAGAAGGTATAAGAGAGTGTAGAAACAGACCAGATTGTAGTTCATATTTCTCGCTAATAACCTTTTGCCATAGCACCTGATGCCCTTGATGACTCATAATTCACCACAGCCATTTAAAAAGCAACGCCTTATTTTTTTCAAGCAAGCGATCGACTCCAAGTCCTCCTAATGCTTTAGGTAAGTGAATGGGTCCCATTTCACACAACACATTTTCCTTTTCTCATTTGAGCCACCCCAGAAGAAGTTGCAAAATAATGCATTGATCTTCTTCCCAATCAACTTGGGTCGTTTAAATAAAGATAAGTTGTCGAGTGGAAGGCTATTAAAGCAAGATTTGATTAAAGTCATTCTACCACCGAATGATAAGAATTTAGTTTTCCAAGAGGCCAATTTATTTTTAATCTTACTCAGAATCGAATCTCATACCTTCTTTTTTCTTGGGTTAATGCCAATAGGGAGACTGAGATAAGACACAGGAAGAGAGGTAGATTTGCACCATAATTCAGAGGCAGCAAATTCAATCCAAGCACTTTCAACATTAATGCCAACCAGTGCACACTTGTTAGAATTAACTTTTAACCCTGAGACAATAGCGAAGCAATTTATAATCATGCACACATTTAAGAGCTCCTAAAGTTGTGGTTCACAGAAGAGTAGCTTGTCATCGGCATACTAAAGAATTGAGATTTTATCGCCACTGACACAAGGGGAGATTCCAGAAAGGAAACCCAAATCCATCGTCGATCCAACCATAGCAGATAAGCCTTCAGGTGCAATAATAAATAAGAAAGGGGATAGAGGGTCCCTCTGCCTCAATCCCCTCGACAATTAGATCTCTTGTGATGGAGAGCCATTTATAAGAAAAGAGACCCTCGCTGAAGATAAGCAGCTGTTGATCCATTTAAGCCATCTACATCCAAAGTTCATTTGTGCAAGCACCGAGTCCAGGTAGTCCCAATTTAATGAATCAAAGGCTTTATGGAAGTCAAGTTTAAAAAGCACACCTCCTCTCCTAGATTTCTCAAGCGTATGGATGATCTCATTAGTGACAAGGACACTATCTAGGATATTCCGTCCAGACAAGAAAGCACACTGTTGATGTCCAATAACCTTTGAGATGACAGATTTGAGCCTATTTGCAATAAGTTTGGAGATTATTTTATAAAGACTTCTAATCAGACTTATCGGTCTGTAGTCTGAGACTACAATAGTATCATCCTTTTTCAGAATTAAAGCAGTAAATGACGATGAAATAGCCTTTGGAATTTGACCAGATTCATAGAATTGATTGACAAAAGCCATGATATGAAAACATAAAACATCCCACGCAGCTTTGAAAAAATTAAAATTAAACCCGTTAGGTCCAGGCGATTTAGCTCCATCGTAGGACTAAATGGCAGCTTTTACTTTATCAAGGGAGAAAGGGACTTCTAATTGATCCGCTTCAGCACTTGTAATTTTTAAAAAATTTTCAGAAATAAGCGATGGCCTAACAAACTGCTCCTCTGAGAAGACCTCAAGATAGCGATCCAAAACAGCTTTCCTAATACCATCAGGATCAAAAACAGTACCATCATCTGTTAGAATAGAGCCGATGAAATTACACCTTGCTTTATTTGAAGCAGTGAGAAGAAAAAATTTCGTGTTGCGATCACCAAGTTTGCACCACATAGCACAAGACTTTTGCCTCTGGAGACTTTCTTTCTGCTTTTCTTTACTCCATAGTTGCCACCACATAAAGCCCCTCTTTCTAGTGAGATTGGATTTGGTATTAGAATTATACGGATTAGAGAGTTCTAATTCCACATCAATTTTATCAAGGTCTTCTTCCAATTTAACTATCGCAGCATTAAGATCACCAAACTCCTCTCGATTCTAAACTTTTCCAGGGAATTGAGAGTATTCTTCAATAATTTTAGCTTATTGACAATAGTATGGCCATTCGAGGGAACATTAAATCCCTCCCACCAGTTTCGGACTTTTACAAGGAAATTAGGGGACTGCAGCTAATAATCCAAGAATCTGAAAGGCCTGGGACACCAATTTCATTCACATAGAGAGAGCATCAAAGCGCAGTCGATCAGATAATCATTTATACAAGCACCACTGATTGGAACTGGGAAGAGAAGAAGCCACTCCGCATTGATAATCAATTTGTTAATCCTACTCATCGAAGTTGAGTTAACCCAAGTGTATTTCTTGCCAATTAAGGGCAAATCTATGAGCTGGGAATTGAGAATAAACACCTGAAAGCCTCTTGAAGGAGGAAGTGAAGAAGCAGGGCATCTATCAGAAATATTCAAAGTGGCATTGAAATCACCTGTAATTAATATTTGAACAGAATAATGCATAAAAAAATTCTCAAGCTCGCCCCATAAAATTTTTTGATCAGTAGAAGAGTTTGGGGCATAAACATTGATAATAACACATATGACCTTTTCAAGATAAGAGTTCCTTCAATCGCGATCCAATAAGAACCTTTATGTACTTCGGAAGTGGAAAAAAAGGTGGGATTCCATGAGGAAAGTAGACCCCCAGAGGATCCAGAAGCAAGAAGAAACTCAAATTCAGCGAATAGTCTGATCCAAATTTGCTTGATAACTCTTGAATCAACAGTAGAAATTTTAGTTTCTTAGATCAAAACTAATCCAGCTGACTTCTTTTTTAATAATCTAGCACCACTATATAGAATCCCATTCTTCTCAGCATTGAGCTTCTCCCAACGAATTTTATCTGCCTCACCCAACTCAATTAGTTTCTTAATAGCGGAATCCCTACTACCATGAACCACCAGATCCAACTTCTCACCCATTTCAAGCGCAACACATGCTTCAATGTTAGGATTGGCCTCATTCTAATTTTGAGAAATACAGAGGAGCTTATTTGATCTATTAGAGATGTCCTCATCTGACACCGATCCACTACCAACTAACGAACCCGAAGAGAGAGTTCTTCCACTTACCGAAGAAACACGCTGTAAGAGATCACCCTTCTTACTCTTTTGGATTTAACAAGACTAGAAAGGATTATCGACAAGGATAATCATTGCCAATTCTTGAAATCCCGCTCTTATGGTAACTTTAGTGATAGTTACATAATTTTTCAAGTAGAGACAATGATTATTGACGAGGTTCAGGACCTGTCTGAGGGGTTGGAAAGGGAAAATAAAATCATTCAAACTATCATGAGACAACTTTTATTTGCATGCCAATAGTATTTTTTTTGTTTATTATAATATAAAATTACTGTACCAATAGTATATTCATTTTATACTTTTTTGTATATTATAATATAAAATTAGTATATCAATAGTATATTCATTTTATACTATAATATAATTGTTGTTTATGTATTTTTAATTTTTTATATATAAATTTTTTATTGTGTATGCTTATGAATTTTTGGTATTTGAATATAGAGAGTATATATTATTTTCAAGACATACAATTATGCATTTGAATTGTTATATATTCAGATAATAAACCAAAAGTATTCAAAATTGAATAGAAACTAAGTTTTATTTAGGATGAGGGGTGACATTTTTTTGTTTTAATTGTATACATTATTAGTCGTATAATTAGAGATTGAAGAGAGATAATATTGGGCAATGAACTCAAATTATTATATATTTTTTTTATGTTTACAAGTGTATAAGAAACCAACAATATACAAATAGTATACACATTGTATACTATAATATAGTTGCTTGTGAGTTTTGGTGTTTGAATATAGAAAGCATATGTTGTTTTCAAGGTGTACAGTTTACAGAGATTAATTATTTATGATATTTATTTTTATTACAATGCATCAGAAACGTAAAATATACTTGAAGTATATTAAATTGTAAAACACATATACAAAATTTATGAATATTCTGTGAGCTGAATGCAAGTCTTGCCAACATAAACACTAATTTAATGACTATTCTTTCAGTATTATGCAAGTCTTTCCAATATTACTAGGATGCCATATTAACATAATCAAGAATTTACATGAACAAAATTGCTGACATAGCAACCCTGAGACCATCTATAATTAATAATATATTCATTCAAAGATAACAAAAAATTTAATGAGATTATACAATTTTTTCATTAAGCTGAATAAAAGTGTATGTGATTATAGAAAATAAACTAAAAATATATGCAAAAGAAACAAAAAAATACATAAAATAAACAAAAAATATTCAAAATTGATTGAAACTAAAATGCAAAATATATTTTTAAATAATAAAAGACATCTAGTTCATGTCTTCCAATTATAATTTTTTTATTCAGAAATAAATATCATTGGATATATAAACAATTGAGAAATTATAGTGTTATTCATAAAACTGAATAAAAGTGTAAGACATTGTTTCATATTTGGAAAATAAACAAAAAAATACAGAAAAAAACTAAAAATATACAAAAAATAAACTAAAAGTATACAGAAAATATTCTAAATTTTATACCTTTAGAATTTGTATTAGATAAGCTTTTAATAATGAATTTTTTAAACTTGTATTTTCTACACAATGGACAGACAAATATGTGTGATATCAATAAAATAAATGCAAATTAAAAATTAAATAAAAAACAAATATGTCTGAGGCACAAGGGTTCACGAACAGAAAACATGATTTATCTTGTGATTGCATTAACGCCTCAAAGGGATGTCAAATTGTGGAGGCTTTCTTCATGAAAGCATGATTTGTTGGTTTATAATTAAAGCTCATAGCATAAAAATCATATCTTGATATTTGATTCTTATACTGTTATGCAATTATTATTTATTTATTTTTTTGTAAAAAAACCATGTTGAACAACTCAAAACCACAAAGAAACAACTATTTTTCATATAATTTTTCCTAACATTAATCAACAACCACAACCAAAGTCAATGCCTAATTTTAAAGTATATTCGTTGTAGACTATAATATATTTTTATTTTTCTTTAAGTCGTTAATAAAAATTCAGTTTTTGGGGTTTGATAAAAGATTTATGTATTGCAGCTTTATTAGAGATTTTTAAATTTTCAATTGAAATGTCTATTATTATTATTATGCAGATTAATGTAATTTAATAAGCCGTAAAAAAAAACTTACTAAGAAAAAAAGAAGAAAATGCCATAAATATGTTGGTGGTGTTCATAAAAAATTTGCATAAGCTATTTATAGTCATTAATTAGAATATAATATTTTATGTTGGGAAAAAGATAAAATTTAGAAATTGTTCGTGACAATTTTTATCTTCACACAATTTCAAAAGGTCCAATAATAATAGGACATGTCTAATAATTAGCAATGGAACTATTTGTTAAAAAAAATAGCAATGTTACTACTGTGGAACCCGTAATCATGACATTGTTCCACTCTACTGTTTGTTCAAAAAAAAAAAAAATTCATGTGTCAGCAGAGTAGAACATATGTATATACTCTACCATGTGTGCTAAGATCAAATCATAATATTTTTAAATTGGGTTAATTATAACCTTTTGCAAGGAGAGCGGTGGGAGTTTAAGAAGCTTGGCAAATATTAAGAAAGAATGAAGGTTAAGTGATTTTATATGAACGACGGAAAGGGGGCAAGGGTAAATTTTTTGTTAAAATAGGGGCAAGAGTGTAATTTTTGAAAAGGTGGATATTTTTTACTAATGGATTGTGTTTTTAGGGAAAATATGTAAAGAAATCTAAAAGCAAGTCAAGGGTAAATTTCTGTCAGTCAAGTTGTGACTGGGAATTGTGAAATAAAAATGTAGAAGTCCGCCAGTTTGCTGTCATATATATATAAAATAGTGGAGATTATGCCTCTCATGTATACTATGAGATATTGGGTGTAACTTCCCTAAAAGCTTTAGGAATTCTATTAGCCTCTATAACAGTGGTTATTTGTCATTTTATGGCAAAATCTAAAAATTATTACATTTTTGTGGTGGTTTTGAAAAAAAAATCCTTTTTAATGATTGTTTTGAAAATAATTCCCAATTTATGGTAGTTTTTGTTGAGGTAGCGGGGCTGTAAGAGAGGGTTGGTCGTTTCACCATTTGAATTGGCGAAATGGGCATTTCGCCAGTGCAAATGGTGAAATGGCTTTTACATTTTATTTTTTTTCTATGTTGTGTCCATTTCACCATTCTCTTTGGCAAAATGGACAAGTAATTAAAAAAATCAATAATAAGAGTGAAATGGACCTTGGTTTTTTTGTAAATTGTTGAATTGATGGTTGGACTTCAATCATTACACAATTACACAATTGTCTGCAATCATTACACAATTATGCATGCATGAACACAATTATCCATAACACAATAAGAGCATCTCCAATAGTACTATTTATTTTAGAGAGCAACTTTTGCACAATAAAAAGCACCTCAAAGAATTTTTAAATATAAAGAGTGAAAAAATTGTATAACTCCAAGAGACTCTTTATATTTTTAGAGTAGTGATAAACGGATAGAATCTATCCGGATAGATAGGGTAGATTCGTCTGAAATAGGTAAAAAAGTGGATTTTCGCCATTAATGAGCAAGCTAACTTACTGTTTTACCCTTGCTATGTAGGGTGAGAAGAACATTAATGGCTTCTAGAGAAGATAAACAATGATTAATGTGTTTGTCTCTTAAGTCTAATAAGCTTCCTTTACAATTCTTATTATTAAATACATGTTGAATATTAAAGGAGAAAATATGTCGTTAAACTATTAATCTTCACATTACAAATTTTTTTTACAGAAGATTGTTATTCAAAAATAAAAGAAAACACAAGTTTGTTATAGATTCTTATTCAAAAACAAAAGAAAACATGGAATCCTTTTACTACAGAAGACCAAGAAATAAGTTTTATATTGTGTTCAATGGACATGCACCTAGGATCTACACATCCTGGGAAGAATGTGGTCGTTCAGTTGTAGGCTTCAAAGGGGTATGTATCGGTCTTTTAATAGTATGAGTGAAGCCGCATCTTCATGGAAGAAATTTAGGGAATCAAATTTCGTGGCAGCCACATTCCCTACTGAGAAGGAATCGAAAGTGGAGAAGGTTGAGAACAAAACCATTTTAATATGAAGGAACAACCATATTTCCTTTGATGGTTTCAGTTTTATTCATCTGGGAATTATTAGTACTATGTTTATAATTAGCTTCTATTTGGGGAAGATAATAAAAGTGCAATTTGAAGTCTCTGCACCAGAGAGGTAATTGCACTATGGTTTCTAAAACATTTTCTGTTATTTTTTTGATGTATTATTTAATGTTTATCATAGGCTTTTGGTTGTGGTTTTGTGTTTATTATAGGCTTTTTGGTTGTGGTTTTTGTGTTTAACATAGACTTTTGGGTTGTGGTTTCAAAATAATGATATGGATTACCTTTTTACTAAACTTGAGGTTCCCTATCTTATAATGCTTATTAATTTTGAACTAAGAATTGAAATGTTGAACACAAATTGAAAAATCATACTTATGCATACAGTGGTTAAATAATTTACTTAACTGAGGCTGAATTTAGTGCTTTAACTTTAAGAGTTGCAGAAAATGTTACAGTTTGTTTAATATGATCTTAACTTCTTAATCAGCCTCAGTTAAGTAAATTTCAAAGTAACTTCACCATATATTTCAATAGTAACTTCATAATTTCAAAGTAACTTCATAATTTCAAATTAACTTCACCACATATTTCAATAGAAACTTCACAATTTCAAAGTAACTTCACTACATATTTTAATAGTAACTTCACTTTTTTTATACTTTGATTCCTTGGAAATAAAAGTTGTAAAGTTATGTGTTATGTTTTAATGTACAGTGTTTTCACTGAATAATTTAATTGCAATTTTTTTCATAAAAATAGAAGGGAAAAAATGTAAATTACTGACACCATTCTAAATAACTTAGATTTATGTTTTTTAACTTTGATTGTTTGGTACTTGATATAGTCGATCAACAAGTTTGAAGATTTGATAATATTTTTCATAAAATTAAATTCATTAATAGAACTTAAAGGGACAACATTCAGTATGAGTAAACTCCAACATTAAACATTATTAGACATTAAAAAGACACTTCGAACAACAAAAAAAGAGACTTCAAATGACAATCATATAACTTTAAACTTCAAAAGAAGTGGTGTCTGACATAACAATGTAGTTGCCAGATTGAACTGTTGCTGCTGCTTGTGCTGCTACTGCTGCTACCACTGCTCTTGCCTCCAGTGGCGCCTTTCTCCTTATCGGGGTGGTTTCTTTAGTATCATTAGTTTGATGAACCTTAATTGTCCTTTGTTCAGTTTCTTCATTCATTCCTTGTGCATATTCTCCATGGTCACCAAGAAATATCTTGTACATGGAGAAAAGAGGAAATGGGTGTAGGAGCCCTACTGAGTGTTGTCATATAAGAAATCCTAAAGGTTTCTCGAAAGATACTCACTGACTTCCTTCTTCAATGCATGGAGTTGTTGTCAGACTGATGCATACAGAGCTTCAACAGAGGGTGGTGATAGAGAAACCTTCCATTCACCAGACTTTCTCCTATTATTCATGACTCAAGGGATGAGTTTTACAGCTAGTGTGTTAATGTGGATGTGCACTACAAGTTAACTATTGGCTTTATATATATACACAAAAGAATGACTCTTTGTGTACTTTTGCATGGTAAAGGATGTTTATCAGATGCCATTGTAAATGACGATTATGGTAATCGATGTACAATTGAGATACTAAGTATTTATTATTTGCATATCCTAAAATGGTTTTAATAAATGGTTTGGGTCATTTTAATTTAATGAAAGTTCTTCCATTGTTTATGGCATAGTATAAACATATGTGATAAAGTTCTTCAATTAATTTTTGGGTTCATTTTTATTTGATGAAGTTATTTATTAGTTCTTCCATTGTAATAGTAAGTGTCCATATATGTTCTTCCATTGTTTATGGCATAGTATAAACATATGTGAATTTACAAAAAAGAGGGAATCATATGCATTACTCTAAGGAAAAAGGTCATTGACAGTATACAAGGAAAAAGTTTACAAGAAAGAAAAGGAGGTATGTGCATCAAACATTGTTAACATGAAGATTAAACCATATTCATTGGCAGACACATAGTTCATTGGTAGTAGGCCATATGCCATATGCCTAACAAAAAGCAAAAACATAATTAGACCATAGTTCATTGGCAGTAGGCCATACGCCATTATTAACATAGTTCATTGGCAGTAGATTAAAAAAAATATTTGTCCCAAAAAAATTGTAGGTGTTAACACAGCTGCATTATATGTTGCTAAAATCCAGAGATCTTAACTCACGCCACTTTGAGCAGCAGGCCTCTCTAATTTCAGATGCCCTTTTGTACTCTTTAGTCAATTTTAATGCTTGTTCTCTCTATTGGGATAACCGAGCAGTAATTTGTTGGTATTTAGACTTGACTTGCTACATTTGAAGTTTCATTCCCTTTGCCTTTTCTAGAAGTTGTAGTTGATGCTCCTTCCACCTTTCAACCTCTTTGAGTAGGTCTTCAATATGGCGCTGCTCTTCCAGATACTCCTGATGGACATCAGCCATGTCCTTATTTTATGCTTTCAGTGCATTCTTCATAGCCTTCTGCTTCTCGACATCACTTTTTAAACTCGCGATATTACCTAAAAGGCTGTCCATGGACTTGGTGGTTGTAACCGAGGAATTGAAAATTGATTCAATGTCAGCGAGTGCTTTAGAGACACACTTTTATTAATTTGTTCCTGATGAAGCACCATGAAGTACTGACATAGCTGAAAGAAATACATACCGTTGATAACCATCTAGTGTAAGCAATTCATATTCCAAGATATGATAAACAGTTTTCTTGGATGAGTTTATGGCATCTCATATGAATACTATGTGTTGTGATGAAGTAGATGTAGTAAACTATTCTAAGAAATTGAAATCAAGATCAATCATCGGTTCTTCTGGTGAAGGAATTGAGAATGCCTTCTTACTTCTTTCACTGACCTTAGTCTTTATACCAATAAAGTAACAAAACTAAGAAATTTAGGAAACTAAAGACATTGGCTTAAGTAAATTTAACCAAACAAACAAATTATATTAGAAAATAGTGATAAAGTTAGTTATTACCTTGTCCGCTTCACCTGAAGCTAGTGTGGCTTCATTTTTTTCATCCTCAGATGAGTCAGAGTCGATCACATCTACATTATCAACATTTTTTCCCCTGGCCCTATTGTTGAAGCAATGAAATTGTCATTCTGTTCATGATCAAAACGAAAATTATGTGGTGAGACATTAATCTCATCAGCATCAAAATTATCCCTTAAACCCTCAAGGACATCATCAATAATCTGCACGGGATTGTCTTTGGTATTACAATAGGTTCCAATTCGGTGCAACCTATTTGATCTTCTTAATCTAGAAGATAATGAATTGGAAATCACCTTTTTCTTAGGTATTGAAGCAACTTTCTTCTCATTTTTATCTCGCTTATTGGATTTTTCCTATTTAATTGTAGATGTTTTGACGCTTTATTGTTTTGGCTCTTCAATAATGAACTTTCATTTTTTGGATGTTGGTGGTGGAATTGGAGATTTCAGACTTATCGTTGTAGGAAAGTGAGAATATGAAAGAAGAATATTACTGAATAATGGTGAAATATAAAATTATGTACGAATTTTAGCTGACCTACTATAACAATTTCAATATCAAGAGGAATCACATCAAGAAATCTCCGAGACACCACTTATTGAAATGGTCAACATTCTGTTGAGATGAGATAATAGCATTACACTTAAGATCTTTCAGATGATAAAGAAATCTCAAAATTTCTTCAACAAACTGTAAATTGTATTTAGATGCAATCTCGAATTCTTGTCGATACATAGAATGGTGCAATCTAAACTGCCTACTCCATAGATAAGGCATGTAGTACTCTATAGTTATAGATGGCTTGTTTGAGTCAAATGAACCAGTACCACCTACAAAGAATGGCCTTGCAGTCGTATAGGCATAGAAAAAACTTAACTGAATATGCTCTAGAACTCCAGGTTCATCATCCTTCAGTACACATTTCAACCAAGTGTTTACTATTTCTTCTCAGGGAAGATGAAAAGCTGCTCATGTGTCCTTATTTTCTACTTTGAAAAAAAATGATAAAATATCATGGAATGACATGGAGCAGCTGCAACTATAAATATTCAAGCCAATTGGTTCATTTGACTGAGGAAATTCATGACTTCTTAATTCTGGGAAGTACGCGAACAACCATAACTGCACCAACTAAAGTGCACCTCCGAACCTTGAAAAAGGCCTTGATGTACTATAATAGTTTATAGATCTGTAAGTGAGGCCAAGTAAAATTGATCTAAGGGCGAGATACTTTCCTGATGCAACAACCCTTGCCAAATCTATGTACTCCACAACTGGCTTTCCAGATAAAGGACACATCAAGAATTTGCAAATCAACACCCAAAGAAATTCAATATATTCCTTCCGAGAAGGCCTATCAGTTGCTTTAACCATATGTTGTATTAATGAATGATAAGATGAATAGTCAGTTGATGCAGTTGAAAACACATGCAATTTTTCATCATTTGAGTCAATCAAACATGGTGCATCTGGACCAACTATAGGTAATCCAGTTAGCACAAACACATCACGCAAGGTAATTGAACAGAGACCAAAAGGGAAAAAAAAGAGTTGACATTAGGCACCCAGTAACGCATAGCTGCAAAAACCAAATTAGTTTGAAATGGCGGTCCAATTTTGCTCATGTCTATTAGTTGCTTTATTCCCATTACCTCTCATATTTGTTTGTAATGCGGCTGCAACTTATCAATCCAATTAATCCACTCAGAATGCGGTTTGTGCCAGGACTTCATGCTAGGGCTATCTACAGGTGGTTTCAAATCGGCAGCCAGTAACAACTCATCCTTGTTAGGCAATTGGAAGGGTGTAGCAGGTATTTAATCCTTGGTGCTTGTAAATGGATAAACAGAGATAACCTCATCATTATCCTTGAGTGGTATCCAACCCCTATAATACAAACATAAAAAAGTAAAAAAAAAATTTGAAATTGTTTACATAAATGTACTGGACATTAATTAATTATTTAGTATTAAGAAAATTTGAAAAAAGAGGTATGTACTTCAATGATAAATATGGTGGTGGTAATGGTATCGCCTTCACCTCCATGGTTAAAGCATTTTGAATTTCCTGGAATATATATATATATATATATATATATATATATATATATGTGACATGTTTCCATCTATCAAATTCCTCAATTTTATGTAATATAAACTTACATATCATTTCACAACACTATTGTATTTAAAAATAAAAAAATACCACCAAAACGCGAGTTTGATTCATATTCAACCTTTCTTCATCACTCAATGTTACATGTGAATTCAGAAATAGTAGTAACTGTAAGATTTTTTTTTTATTTTAGTCAATTGTTGAAAATTTAATATTTTGTTGAATGCAAGTTATATCATTGGCTATATCAAAATACTGATAAATCACTAACCTGAAGCGCATTTTAATCAAAACCATTCCCAATATGAGAAAGAAAACTACTAACCTGAAGCGCATTGTGTGTATGTATGTCATTAGAAGCACCAGTGGACCTGACATCGCCCATTTTGTCTATTTAAAATTTTTAAAAAAGTTATACAATATATAATTTGTATGGTGAAATTATTGATGCAAACAAACATATTGTGATATTTAATCTAAAATTACCTTTTTTTTTATTTGTAACGCCTTCTGAAATAAGTTTTAATAGGGCGATAGAAACAGGATTTCCTTACTAACCAAGGAGAAGTGGTCAACGGTTGTCTACCAGTGTACACAAACATTGAAGGTTGATCGATGATTGTATAGGATGAATGTCCTCCATTTGATTCCGACGAAAACAATAGATTGTATAAGGATGTTATAAAATTAGGGTATTGAAACTGTTCTCGCTGTAGATGAGAATTTCTAATTGGATGGTTTCTTACAGATTTGAACACAGGTTATGGTGATTGAGGTGGAAGGTTGACTGAAGATACTTTGATGGGAAAGTGACTATTTTGGAAGCTTGAATTTGCAAGGGATTTGAATTGGTACTATTTTCTATGTTGAAGATAGGAGCTAATATCGAGGTTATCGGTAATGCAAGTTTAGAGTTAATGACATAAGGCGCCCAAAATTGGGAAGGAATTGATGTCTGCACTCCCTCGTTTCGATTTTTGTTTTCCCTCTCTTCTTGCCAAAACCATTCATCATGTTTGGTGAACTATACAATCGACCTCATTTTAAAGGCGATAAGAAAAAAAAGTAAAATGTCATATTTAACAGAGTAACAGGAAGTGCAAACATCCTGTAACATGTGTATTAGACATCGAATAGAGTAACATTTTCATATAATATAATAAAACTTCATTCTTCATCCTGTAAACTATATTACCATCTTTTGGTGAAACAAATTGTATGGTGAAATCAATTTTTGAAAGTACCTCATTAGGGAATTTTGAAAACAATAACATAGAAAATAATTTAATGGTGAAGTTAATATGATAAGCACAAAATAATTTGTCATGTTTGAAATTACATTACAATTTCTGTAGAAATTCAAAACATTAGGGAATTTGATTAATGAAATTACATTATAAGTACATATCGGAGAAAATAACTAATCTAATCAATCCATTCTGCCACAAACAAATCTAATTTCACTGTCATAGCTATAATCAACATAGTTTATAACATCATCATCCACCAATCCACACCATCCTAAATGTCTGTTGAAAAAGCTTTCAAGACATTTGTTTATTTTGGGTATTAATTTTCCCATCACAAATAGTTATTCAAGTACACACACAAGAGATGCCCTACTTTCTCCAAGCTTTTTCATTCGTTTCACATCTTCAGCCAATTGTTTGCCTTCCTCTTCATCCTTACTATTACCGCTACACAAGAAGATGACCCCTAAAATGTACCATGATCTGTAATGTCCCGATGCAGATGCTAACTCTAGTATGCCACAACCCGTCTCAATGTCAGGGGATATGCCAAAACAAGTACAATGACTCAGGATTTTTAGACTCAGCGCATCGGCGTAAAAACTTAATCATTGATGGTGGAGAAATCCAACGTTCACCAGGGATGCTATCCAAATTAACCTGTCGATAAACGTCAGGGTGGTCAGCTACATTACACACGTACTTACAACTGACATGGAAAAAATAAAGAATAACAAATAATCAGTTAGTTTGAAACATAAAAACCATCAAAAAAACAAAAAAAACCTCACATTTAGCATATTGTTTATACTTTAATTTAAAATTGAAAAGATCTTTCACAGAATGTCTTCCCACTCTTGAGATTATGTCAATGATCACTTCTTCCGGTATATCACTGAGGGAGGCTACCATTATTAGTAACTCACATGAATTTGAATTTCAGAAAAATGACTCTTTATGGAGTACAAGGTTTTATTTAGATTTAGAGGAGAAATCAATATGCAGGTTGATATTTATATACACATTTCAATGAAGTTTAATCGATGCAACTCTTAACATGCGTAGTTTTAATAAATGTACAACAAATACTTGGTGAAATTATTTGACCATATGACATTCTTCTTATTGAAATTTGTTATTCACCTTGTAAATTTTTTTTTAAATTAATATTAGTGAAGCAATATTTTGTAAATTGAATTTCCCAATGCTTAGAATCAATATTTTGCGGATTTATTAGCCAATTAGCCCATGTGAGTGAATCATTATTTTGTAAATTAAATTTCATAATGTTGGTGAATCGATATTTTGTAAATTGAATTTGTTGGTGAAACAAAACTTTGCATATTGGTTCACATTAATTTTAGTTGACAACTTGATATGTGATATTTCTGAGGCCTTTGAATTTTGGGGCTCGAGAAAGTAAGGTTGTTGAAACTTCGTGTAAGATAAGTGATATTAATGATGTGTTTATCATCGATTAACAAACGGATAATCATTTTGAATTATGACATCAGATGAACAAGTTTCTTTTCTTACGATGCAGAAATTGATTAGACCGGCATTATGAATTTTCAGCTACATATGTCAACTAGACTAGAGTAATTATTATACATGACCTGTGAATCTAGCCATAGAGCAAATTAAACCAATTTATTTAGTGGTGAATCCAATTATCTTATGAAATCAGTTTGAAATGAACAAATCAGGAAAGTAATTTCTTTTGTTAAAATAGTAATATAAACAGAAGCAGAAATATTACTAATTTCATTCACTTAATACCAACCGTTAATTGTGCTACAAACAAATAACACTTTATGATGACAACTGCACTCAATGCAGTCTATTGGTTCAGTACCTTCATATAATTTGACCCATCCATATGGCATGTGGTGCAACTTTTGAGAACAATTATTTTTTTTTTGGTAATAAATTACCCCTGACCCAAATCCTATGAATTCTTTCAACAAATTTCAACCTGCATTCTATCAACTTGGTCAAATATTTAACAACTTCAACAACTCTTGTACCCTCCTCTTCATCACAATAGTTGCCACTGCACAATAAAACAACATCAAGAATATACCATGCTCGGTAATTTCCTCCTACTGCAGCCCTTTGGAGATCCATACACCCCAATGTCATGTTAGGATGTATGCCGAAGCACGCTTCCTAAAAAGAAAACCAATAATTTATAGTTTCATATTACATTAAATTTCATATTAAAATAAATTTTGAAAAATATATTCAAGTTGCTTACCAGCCCTTCCCTATACAATGACTCTGGATTTTTATAACTCGAACATCGAGATAAAAATTGCCACATCGTTGGTGGACAAACCCACCATTTACAAGGCAAGCTATCTATATTAGCCCGTCTGTAAACTTCTGGTTCTTCTGCTGCGTCCTTAAAAGCCTTACAATTGAAAGAACAAGAAAAATGAATTACATTAAGTAAGCAACAATGTTTCCAAAATAATCAAATCAACAATTCACTAGTGACATACCATAGTTTTAAATTCACCAAATCTCTTGCTGAATGTGCTCCAACTCTAGATATTATGTCCACCAACAAATGTTCCAGTACATCACCGATGGATGTCACCAGAGAATAGGCGGTTTTGTTATTCTCAATATCCATTTTGTAAGCTTTATGTCAGAGAGAAAATTTCGATTCTTGAGAAACAACGTTGCATTTATAATGTGCATGTGATCTAGGGATAATTAACATCCTAAACATGAAGATGAATCGACATTTTCTCTTATACGCACCGTTTCATGTAACAAGGTATGATACGTGTACAATATAGGATAAATATTTAAATTTCAAATATTGCCACATAATTGCACAAATTAAATCTTAGAGTACAACCTTAATCAACCTATTTATCATCTATTGAACTTTTTTTTTCAATGGAATTAACATCAATGCTACTTATAAAACATACTAAAATAAAAACATTAAAATTATATAATTTGTATATAAATATAATTTTTCAATGGACTTATATATAAATATAATTTGTATATAATTATACAAACT
>CATIWM010164246.1:0-29595 GCA_949671775.1 Mallotus repandus | reverse complement strand
AACACCAAAACAAACACAGATTAAGAATGCACAACCAAAATAAAAAATTTAAAAAGCAAAAAAAAAAAAAAAATTAAACACAACAACAAAGGCAAAAAGGAACAATGCAAATAGAATGCAAATCAAAAGAAAAAAGCTAGGATAAAAATGCAAAACGTGGAGGCAAGTAAGACATGCTAGAATGGATGAATTTTTTTTTAAAAAAATCTGAAATAAAAAGGCAACAATCCAAAGCTGAAAAGGCTCTAAAAAATGCCATTTTTAGTTAATAAAAAAAGATAAAGGAGAATGCAATGATGAATAATAAATCAAACATAGAATAGAGAAAACAAAATAAAACCAATAATCCAAGCCAGAAATGCAGAACATGTCCAAAACAAAAATAGGTCCAGACATGCAAAAAAAAAAATACATACTTTAATAGTAGGGACAACACAGAACCCAACACAAACAACAAAACAACTAATATATGGCAATTAAAGGATAGAATAAATATAGTTTTGTTCTCCTTCTATTAAGAATCATGAACCACAACTGGAAAGGCACAGAGGCAAAGGGCAAAAAAGGAAGCAAATATGAGCAAAAGCTTTGACATTCTTCTTGTAACAATCGTAAAAGATGACAAAAAATGCACAAAGGTTAGTTCTTCAAGTTGTTGTCTTACCAGAAACAACCTATCAGAGAAGAACACAATCTTAGGCGAGGGCACAAAAGTGAATAAGATAAAATGGAACATGAAGCGATTCTGATGAGATAGCCAAAAAAAAAGATTTGAGCAAACCAAATCCATGGATGAAACATGCAAGAGAAGAGGGAGTAGGGGCCGAAAAGTGAGAAGAAAAGAGAAGATATGAGAGGAATAAGGCAAGTAAAAGCCAAAGGAGGAGATTGATAGAGCAGAGCTAGGAAAGGACAGGCGGGATTTGGAGCCATTTTTCACCGAAAATTGTCTATGAAGGAAGAACACAGATCCGAGGCAACGATGGACTCTCTTCAACTCAAAATCACGAAGGGCAACCGAGAAAGCAAAGGGGCTGGATGCAGACCCATTTTTTAGAGGAAACAATGGACAAAGCAAAGCCACAATCGAAGGGAAATAAAAAAGGAGAAGGTAGAAGGAAAGTAGGGAAAAACATAAGCAAAGCATGGGAAAAAAAAAGAATGAGTAAAGAGAAGGCATGGGTGAGAGGCGGTGCAGAGGAGAGGAAGAAGAAGAGGCATCTCTGTGAAGAGTAAAGGGAAGATGAGGGGAATAGGTCAACAAAAAGGCATTTGATGGGAATTTACGTTTGGGCAAAGAACTAACAGTGGCGTTTTAGTCTCTTAGCAGGGGCATAAAAGGCAAAATACAGCATATCCACCAAAAGGGTAAGGCATACGACGTTGTTTTGGATGGTTGAACAGGGACAAAGACGACAAGCATCAACATGACGTAGTTTTCAATTAGGGCCACTCATACTTGTACGTTGAAGACATACATGGTGGCAAATAATGTAATTTTATTGAAATAGAAGGGCATGGTTATGAAGAACAAATAGTGGCAATTTTGTTATTACATTAAAATCAAATGCCAATTTTATAACCGTAGATGAACAGTTAATTTCACTTTCAGTTTTATATATATATAAATAGATTATAAATGAATTTGTGTAATGTAAACTATTTATAAATTAAATTTATGATTTTATTTTACTTTTTTCTTTTAATTCTTAATTTTCATTATAACTTTCATTTTGGCCACCTTCAATCCTATTTTCGATCGGTAGTTGTTTCTTCTATTTTTTTATCTATTTTATTTTTTTTACATTGAATAAATTTAGATATTTGATTTGTTTGTTTTTAATTGAAATTTTAAATCTTCTTTCATGGAGATCTTACCTATGATGAGATTTTTATGGTTTTATTTTACGAAATTTGAATATCTATTTATTGTGAATATCCCATTAGTATTTTTGCAATCAAACTCATTTAAAAATTAGAGAGTCGATTTACAACTAAATAAAGACACTGAATTGAGCGTACGGATCACTAAATTGTAAATTATAAGAATTTTATTAACATGATTGAGGAATAACAGTCATAAATTTTAGATTTTAGTGAGATTTTATTTTGGTACATTCTTAACTATATTGTTATTTCTGTTATTCTTTCATTAAGATGTATTTTTAATCTTCAATGAATGAAAAACATTCACATTTTTATCTAAAAAACTTAAATTGATAAAAGTTTATTCTAATTTTTATACTAAAATTTATTAAGTAAATAAATAATATTTCAATTATTAGCTTGTGAAATTTTTAAAACAAAGTATTTAATCTTGTAATTTTGAAATATATAATTTGGTAATGATATATTATTTTCTTTGAACATATTATAAAAATTATAATTTTTATAGTAAAAAATTTATTTATATTTTATTGACAAATAACTAGAATTTATAATTTATATTTCTAAAATTTATTTAAATTCTATAACTAGTAAATAATAAATAATACAAATTATTAAAGAATAATATAAAAAGTTGGAATTAATAATAATGAAATCAAATTAAAATTCAGTTTTACTTGATTGCATCTTATTTCGATCTATTTATAAAAAATTCTACTTGCAAATGGCAAAATTATAGAAACAAAAAGAAAAGAAAAAATAATTCCACCGAAGACGTGGCAAAAAATAAAAAGCCAAGAAGAAGACCCGCAGGTAACCGACGCGTGACCCAAACCAGGCACCTGTTATTGCTTGGGGTACAACAACGCCGAGGCTGGGGAAGTCTCACACATTTATCTCTCGACGATTTCTCAGTGCCTTTTAATTAATCTACGATACGAAACAGCTCTATTAGCTTCAAACAACATTCCATATATCTGCGTCTCAAAACACAAACAGTCACTTTCGCTACACGAACCCTAATCTCTTACTCTTTGACTCTATTTTTCTCGCTGCGATGCCGACGTTAGCATCGACGATTTCGATTCAGATACGGTTCCTGCTCAATACCTTGAACGAAGACAACTCTGACTCTGTTTTTCGACAACTGTGTCAGGTACATTTACAATCCAATACTGTCCTTTATGCACGTTGATTGATCGTCTATAATGTTCACTTTAGCGAAACCCTAATATTTAACTATCATTTTTGTTACATGTACTGTTTATTGTTTATCAATTTTTGTTTTAACGATGTCAGGCTGTAACGCTGTTGATCTCTTTCTTGAGTTACCGTGCATTTTTTTTTGTCAAATTTAGTTTAGATGCTAAGGTAGAACAAGGGGAAAGCTGTAAATCTAATTAGTGGTTATGATTTTGTTTCAGTAATTAGAAATTGGGATTCAGTGTGAGACTGATTCAGTGACTTGGTTATACTAAAATACTTGATCATATAAACTTAGTTTACCAATTTTAAAATTTAGAGTACCAAATGCTATCTAGACATAGTAGTGCTGGAAAACATCGATTATTGGGTTACATGATGTTTGATGTGGTCAGTTTCAGCTTGAAGTTTGAAATAAACTTTTGATTTCTGGCAGTTTATTGAACATGGACTTGAGGAAAGCATTGTGGTGCTTCAAACCTGCTTTGAACACGTGCAATTCGGAAGGACGGACTTGAAAAGCATTCAGCTGGAACCGGTTCTTCTGTCAGTTTTCAAGTTTCTTTTGGACAGACCAAATTTCACTACAGTGCTTTGTCAGTCGCTTAGAAGTTCGGAGATTAACGAAGAATTCCTTGAGAACTTTTGCAATGTATTGCATTTATCTCTGCCTGAAAAAATTGGCATCAGTCTTGCGTTGTCTGATTCTGAGAATATTGAGACCAGAATGGGTGGTGAGTATTGTTTCTTAAGTAGTTTGATTGTTGTATGTATGGATTCTTGTTTTCATTACTTTCTTTGGCTTTTATGGTCTCTCACATGTTCAAGTTTTCTCCAATTTCCAGCAAAGAAATTTTGCATTGCTCAGATTGAGGAACTGTGTTCCAATCCAGTTCCCTTGAATTCTGTGGTGCAAATCCAGAATATTGTTATGCTCCTCCAGCAGTCTGAGGGTCTCTACAAACTTGTAGATCCATTTTTGCAGATGTTATCCTTGGTGCAACCAAAGGATGTTTTTCCCTTCTTTCTAACTCCACTGCTTTCAGATGAAATGCGTGAGGCCAATTTCTTAAGGTTTTAGTCCTAGCCCTTTGTACACTATTAATCCTATGCAGTTGTATCATTATATAAATGTGTATTTGTTGTGAGGTTTTTGATATCTTAATGGCTCACATTTTCTTTTGTAGCAATATGGATCTATTCCATGAGTGCCAGGAAAATGAATTTGACTTACTTTTAGCTGAAATGGAGAAGGAGATGAACGCAGGTGATATTGTGAAGGAATTGGGCTATGGTTGCACATTTGACGTCACACACTGCAAAGAGATACTTTCTAACTTTTTACCTCTGACTGAGAGCACTGTTTCAAAGATACTTGGGACTATGGCCCGGTACCATACTGGCCTTGAAGAGAACCAAAGCACATTTTCAAACTTCGGCTTAGCTCTTGGTTGCAGCATTTCCACTGATCTCCCATTGTTAAATTCTTGGGATGTTGACAACCTTGTAAAAACAATCAAGCAACTTGTAAGTTTATTGCTTTTCTAGTACTGTTTTTGTTTTTAATTGTGGCAATTGCTAGTTTGCTTAAATGCATTCTGTTATATATAAATACAGGCTCCTGGTATTAACTGGATAAAGGTGATGGAAAATATGGATCATGAGGGATTTTACATTCCTAATGAGGAAGCATTCTCTTTCTTCATGTCTGTATACAGACATGCTTGCCAGGTATTTTTTTTTTAATGTGATATAACCACATGACTTATTTTTTTTTGGTTTCAGGATTCATTTTTTGAATTTGTGTGATTTATCTATCAGGATCTGTTCCCTCTCCATGTTCTCTGTGGTTCTGTCTGGAAGAATGCTGAGGGTCAGCTATCTCTTCTTAAATATGCTGTATTGGCACCACCAGAAGTGTTTACCTTTGCCCATTCTGGAAGGCAGCTGGTATACCCTTTTTAACCAGTTTTTTATTTCATTATCACCTAATGCTAGTTTGGGAGCATAGAGGATAGGAGAAGAAATGATCTTAGTTAATTCATGGGATAAGAAAAGAAATGAAAGTTTAAAATTTTTTTATGTTTAGAAGTTTAAGAGGTAAGAAAGGATGATAGAAATTAAGGGTAAAATAGTAATATTTCGAAAATACCTTTGATGTAAAATGAGGGATAACTGTTATTTATTCCTTAAATTTTGAGGAATAAAAAATGTGAGGTTTGAAGGGATAACTTATCCCACATTATTCTTTCTTTTTCATCTCATTAAATTCCCAAACAAAGAATAACTTGTAACCATGAAGTTATCCCCTCCTATCCCTCGTTATCCATCATCATCCCTCCATCCAAATTAGCTGCTAATGTGTTTGGTTGTAACTAGTCAACCTTTTTTTGCGCAGGTCTATAATGATGCAGTACTTGGTCACAAGCTTCAAACTGGACATGCAAATCATGCATGGCTGTGTCTTGACCTTTTGGATGTGCTTTGTCAACTTGCTGAGAGGGGTCACTCAAGTTGTGTTCGATCAATGCTTGAATTTCCTCTTAAGCACTGTCCAGAAATCTTACTTCTTGGGATGTCACATGTCAATGTATCTCTCTATTTTTATTTCTAATTCAATGATTTTGTCATTTTATTTTTCTGAATTTGTATTGCCTGACAAATATTTTTCTGATGACTACAGACTGCATACAAACTTCTTCAATATGAAGTTTCTTCTACAGTTTTTCCTATGATAATCAAAATCGCTGCAGGTAGCGGTGTGATACTTCACCTCTGGCATGTGAATCCTGATCTTATGGTGCGGGGATTCGTAGATGCTTACTACGTTGACTCAGACTGCCTGATCAAGATATTGGACATCTGCCAGGAGCTAAAGGTAAAACTTAGGACAAACTTGATTTTTGCTCTATTAATATATTGCTTTATAAAATTCAATGTACTTTTTCTAATGAAATATTCTGGAAGGTTGGTAATTTATGAGAGCTTTCTATTCATTTTCGGAGTACTTGACTCTTATACTTTGCATTTCTCTCCTTTATTTAACTTGTTTCTTATTCTTATTGCAGATTCTTTCATCAGTGTTAGATGTGATTCCTTATGCTATTGGTATCAGATTGGCAGCCCTAGGTTCACGAAAAGAACTTGTAGACCTTGAGAAGTGGCTGACTGCTAATTTAATTACACACAAGGATTTTTTCTTTGAGGTAAATATTTGTTGGTCCTCTCAGCTGCACCGTTAAGCATGGTGCTAGTAGTTATATGGGTTTCTAAAATTTATTACATTCTTGAAATTTAACTTTTCTTAGTGCATCTAAATTATAATAATAGTGGAAATGACGTGCTGAATTGCATTCTGCACCTTTATAGGAATGTCTCAAGTTTTTGAAGGAGGTCCAACTTGGTGGATCACAGGAATTTTCGAGCAAACCTTTCCATCATGCTAGTTCTGTTGTGAATATTTATATGGAGACCAGTTCTACTTTCTTGAAGGTTCCATATATACTCTTTTTTCGAGTATATCTTCATGAATATTAAATGATTTTCTCACTCTTCTAGTATTTTCAGGTCCTTAAAGCTCACACAGGCTTAATCGTCTCTAGTCAACTTTCTGAGGAAATGGAAAGGTTGCATATAACAATTATGGATTCTAATCCAAGGCTTCAGAATGGTGGCACTGCAGATTCATCCACCCCTGAACCATTCTCTGATGATGTTGAAGCTGAAGCAAACTCTTACTTCCATCAAATGTTTTCTGGTCAGTTGACAATTGATGCTATGGTTCAAATGCTTGCTCGGTTTAAGGAATCACCTGTTAGAAGGTATGATGTCAAAGCTTTTTCATGCTTTCAAATTAACAACTTAGCTTAGACTACAAAACCTAGGAAACTGGTGGTGGCATATCATGATGCATTGTTTGGTTCATGGTTTGTGACTAATTATAAGAATTGATTTTTTTTTTTTTGGTGATGTCAATGATTCAATGGAATTAACAGGGAGCAATTAATATTTGAGTGCATGATTGGCAATCTATTTGAGGAGTATAGGTTCTTCCCCAAGTATCCTGAAAGACAATTAAAAATTGCTGCTGTTCTATTTGGTGAGTTTTAATTATTATGTCAATATATGCTTATGTGTCTTCATGATCTTATTATTAAATTTTTCTTATACCTATCATAATTAAGTTGGTATGCTAGTTGTGCAAGTTTTGTGCTTTGCATCTTTGCTTGTTATTTTAGTGTACCTATGTTGTTACTTCATTCATAAGCTTTGTTTTCATGATTTTTTCTGAAGGAAGGAGAGGGAGGGAGGTGCTGGGGTTGGTGGAGGTGGGGGTTTATGCATTAGAATATAGGTTTTATTATTGACATTCAGTAGCATAGAACCAACAGTTTATCATTTTATGTTTGATTCTGTTATTCCTTCAGAAATTCTGTGATCAATTAAATTCATTTAGTGTTGAGACAAATTTAAGTTGTTTTTGTATTTATTAAATTCATAAAGAACAGTGTTTTCTAAATCTTTTTATATAGGCTGTGCAATTACAGACTACTGCAAATAAATGCATCGCTGGAGTTGCCTTGCCACATTTTTTAGCCAATTCCATTTTCAGTTCATTTTATTCTGGATGACATCAATGGTGTTAATAATTTGGATCTGTTATCAATGTGTAATAGCTTGTATTTGCACCTCCAGTTCTCACAATTTGTATTTTTCCCTTAAAAACTTGTTGACGTAACTGTCTGCTAGGTTTTCGGTTTAAACCATCCTCTTTGCAAGTGGAGCTAGTTGTGCTAAATGATTGTTTGTGCATATATATGATGTACTGTCTTTTTATAGGATGAAGGGATGTTTGAAGGTAGGGAGCTGGATGGTTGATAGTGAAGTCATAGTGTTGCTAGCCTTTGTTTTATGTGCCTAAAATGCATGAAGTTTGGACATAACTATATAAATGATGGATAAAATGTTATGATTGTTCTGTTTATTTATATCTCTTACAGTTTGATATTATGTGATTAAGCAATATATAACCTGGAATTTAAGTAGCTTTACGTAGTACTGATCGTGAATCTTTTTTCAGGTTCTGTTATCAAGCACCAGCTTGTAACTCATCTAACACTTGGGATCGCCTTGCGCGGTGTTTTGGATGCACTACGGAAACCTCCAGATTCCAAAGTTTGTTTGCTTCTTTGTGAAAATGTCCTCTTGCTGGTTGTTATTTTGTAATTTTGCTGATGCTTTTCTGCCTGCAGATGTTTGTCTTTGGGACCAAGGCGTTGGATCAGTTTGTAGATCGCCTAATTGAGTGGCCACAGTACTGTAATCATATTTTGCAGATATCTCATCTGCGTGCTACTCATTCAGATATTGTTTCTTTCATTGAACGGGCACTTGCTAGGATTTCATCTGGTCACTTGGAATCTGATGGAAATAATGCTTCTGCTGCACATCATCATGGTTTATCTCAGGCTGGTTCTGGGAATGGGGAGGTTAATTGCTGTTTATCATCTTATTCTCCTGTCATTTATATTATGGCTAGTTTACTCACGGGAAAGTATATTTTAGTGACTGGTATATTCTGTCAGGAGCATGTTACTATTCTTATATTTTAGATATCCTAAAAATGTTCAGCTACAAATTTTCTTGTTTTAGCAGTCTGCTGGAATTTTGTATTTAAACTGTGAATTTTCCCATTTGAAAATTGATTTACAGTGAGTTCTTGTGCAATCAATTCGTCTTTCTATTTTCGTATTTAAGCATCTATTGAAGCCTCTGAAGCATTTAATAGGCTTGTTTTGAGTAGAGATGTTATTAAAAAATGTATCAGTTGCATCAGACTACGTACGGCTTTTCTCCAGATTGTTTTCTATTTTCCTATTTTTAACTTCAGTTTGACTATCAATTTTAAGGACTAAAGTTGTTGGAGTGAGTGATTGAAGTCTGAAGAATAATTGGTATGCTCCACTAAATTTGAGTACAAAATTGTGGATGCACTACTTTCCGGGTTTCGTTTAAAATCACATATGAGTTGAAAACATGCTTAGCATCATCATATGTGGCTACCTCCAAACTAAAATCTTATAAATGTTAGTAGGAGCTAAATAGATTAAACAGCATGTTTCAGTGAAGGCAGAGTGATTGGAATCTATGTAACTGATAAATACTTGTTTATTACTATCTGCCTTTACAATCTTATAGTTGTGGTTGAAGCTAAATCATTAAACTGATAGATGTGCTAACAATTTTTGGTTCATTTTTTCCCTAATGTGGGATTGAATTTTGGCAGTTGAATGGCATTAACATTGCACAGCCTGTGCAGCAACTTTCCTCCACACTCAGTATTCAGCAGAGAAATGAAAATCCTATTGATGACCGTCAGAAGGTCTCTGTGGCCTTATCTAATGACACCAAATTTGTTCCATCTTCTGGAGGGCAATCTGCGATTCCTTTGGGTGATAATTCAATCATTCAGAAGGTATGCTTTCCGCACTATTACATTTTGTATCATGATATGGTCAAATTTCCAGTTTCTTTATTGTATTTCTTCGTGTTATTTCTAAAGTATTAATTGCAGACTATGGCCAATTCTCCATCTATGCTGTCTAATTCTCAGGGTTTCAATCGTCCTCCACGAGGAGTTACTTCTACAAGTAAATTCCTACTGTAAATTAGTGGATTCTTTCTATTTTCTGTCCTTCGCTATGCCTTACATCATTTAAGATGCTTTGTAAAACCTGTTTTTGTGCAGGGTTCGGCTCTGCTTTGAACATTGAAACACTTGAAGCTGCTTTTGGGAGAAGGGAAACACCGATAGAGGTATGTTACTGGTTGGTACCTGGTTATGTGTCATGGATTAGATCTATTGCTACAGCCGTTTAGGTAATCAAAATCTATGAAAGGCTGTCATATGCAAAATTCATGGTGAATGGCTTTGAGTGGATATGTTTTACTTGTACTAGCAGTTTAAACTAATACTTCAATGATCTAATAATTAGATGTTTCTTGATTTTTTAAATTTCAAGTTTGAACTGTGGTTTATTTATAGCTCACAAGCCTTCTTTTGGAGATTTCATGATCTTTATAAATTGTTTTCTTTTGGAGATTGTCAAAGCCTACAATAGCTGTGGCAACAGAGTGAAGTTTGGTTTTTTAGTTGTCACTTTCTGCCTTTTAGTCGATTGAATTTGCCAAAAGCTAATATTGTTGAACTTTGATGGGCCTCATCAAATGGAAATTTCTACTTTGTTAGGTATTTGGGTCCATATTGTCATATTAAGTTGTATGCTCTCACTAGCCTTTTTCTTCTTTCTTTTTACAGGCTCCAGACAATGAGATTGAAGGCAAAATATCATTCATAATTAATAATATTTCAGCTGCAAATATTGAAGCTAAATCAAAAGAATTTACTGAAATCTTGAAAGAGCAGTATTATCCCTGGTTTGCGCAGTATATGGTTATGAAAAGGTGAGAAGCTTTATTTGCACATTTCTGCCTGATTTTGTATCAACCCACCCACCAACAACAAGACAAATCCAACCAGCCAAGAGTGCCAATATGTTTACTTGTGTTGATCCAATCAGCCAATGATCAAACCAGTTTGGGAGAAAAGGGGGTTGGGCCAGGGTTGGGGTGGTTTGTGCGTGATTGAGTCCTGCAGACCCCCTTCAAATGTGTTTGCGACTCTTATGCTTTGCGTTTGTATATTTCAAATGAAAAATAACTTTGCACTTGTATGTGAAAAGATTCTGTTATATGTGCATATGCTTACATTTCTGTCTATATGCACAACGATCACATAAACTTGCATACAGGCAAAATGCTTTTATGCAAACATGCTGATTTATATATTTTTCTCATTGCTACCACTGTTATTTCATAGAACTGTCTGATTATATAAATTTAAAGTTGTGTATGGACATATGATAAATTTTTTTTACCCCTTCCCCCAACACACATACACACATGAAAGAAAAGGTGCTTTTGTGTGCTGCTGCTAGTGGTCTTTTGTTCTTATTTTTGTATTGTCATTTATCATTGCTGGTTATTGTCTTTGCAGGGCAAGCATTGAGCCTAATTTTCATGACCTGTACTTGAAGTTTCTTGATAAACTTAACTCAAAGGCCTTGAATAAAGAGATTGTCCAGGCCACTTATGAGAACTGCAAGGTTTTCTTTCATGATACTTTATCCATAAACTGGCTCAATTGTGCAATATTCTTTTCTGAAACTCTAGAGGAAGTAATATTTTTTTCTTTGCATTATTTAGGTTCTCTTAGGTTCAGAGCTAATAAAATCAAGTTCAGAAGAACGATCATTGCTAAAAAATTTGGGAAGTTGGCTCGGGAAATTAACAATTGGTAGAAATCATGTCTTGAGGGCACGTGAAATAGATCCTAAATCGTTGATCATAGAGGTAATTTTTTTGCCAGTTCACTGTTCTGCAGTGCAAGGCCTCAAATTGTTCATGCCTTTTAGAAACATATATTAATGTTCTTGGCACCTAATTTGAGTTCCGCTGCGCAGGCATACGAGAAGGGCTTGATGATTGCTGTAATTCCATTTACTTCCAAGGTATAATTACAAGTGATTGTATTGTGGTGTTTGCTATACAAAACTTAGTGTTCTGACGCCTTTCTTGGTGTAGGTTCTGGAGCCATGCCAAAGCAGTTTAGCCTATCAACCTCCTAATCCTTGGACTATGGGAATTCTTGGATTGCTTGCTGAGATTTATTCAATGCCTAACTTGAAAATGAACCTCAAGTTTGACATAGAGGTAAATGAAAATGTTGTTTAAGCTTCCTGTTGCATATAATAGATTTTTCTTTTGTTAAAATGCCATACCAACTTAACAATAATGCTTCATATTGTTTTGTTGTTTCAGGTTCTATTCAAGAACCTGGGTGTAGATATGAAGGATATAACGCCCACTTCTCTTCTGAAGGATCGAAAGAGAGAGATGGAAGGGAACCCTGATTTCTCCAATAAAGATGTTGGAGCACCACAACCACAGAACTTCACTGAAAATAAAACTCCAATACTCCCTTCACTTAATCATGTTGATATACCACTTGAGGTCCCCAACCCTCCTAATTCTACTGGCCACACACATCTGTTACCTCAGGTTTGTGTTTATTTGGTCTTTATATATATATATATATATATGTATATATATGTATATATATATTTTTTGCCATGTTTTTATGATGTATTCTTATAGCTTAATCTGTTTGGTGCTTTTAGTACGCTGCTCCTATCCATCTTCCTCCTGGGAATTTGACTGAGGATGAAAAACTTCTTGCATTAGGCTTGTCTGATCAGCTACCTTCTGGCCAAGGATTATTTCAAGCTACTCCCTCCCAGTCACCTTTCTCTGTCAGCCAGGTATAGTTCATTTGTTTTTTCTTGTTCTGCTCTTAAGAAAAAATTGAAATTTTTTAATTACTAACTTGCTAGTACTTGTATGGCTTGCAGCTTCCCACTGCATTACCTAACATCGGAACTCATGTTGTTATCAACCCAAAGCTCAACTCTTGGGGCTTAAACTTGCATTTTCAAAGGTTTGAAAACTTGCATTATTTTTTATGTGCCAGATAGTTAATTGGTCTATGATGGTAATCTCCAACTCATTCATATTATTGCAGAGTGGTTCCTCTTGTAATGGATAGAGCTGTGAAAGAGATAGTAAATAGCATTGTTCAGCGGAGTGTTTCTATAGCCACACAGACAACGAAGGAACTTGTGCTGAAGGTTTGCCTGCTGAACTGATTTATGTTATGCTTTTTTTTAATAATTTTGAAGCATCTTGTTGGCCATTTGAACCATCAAGCGTTATTTGCTTAATCCTGTTTTCTTGTCTTTGCTCATTAATCCTTTTTTTTTTGGGTGTTAGCACCCTCAATGTGACTGCTCTATTTCTTTTTCTTGTTTCTACATGGATATCTTCTAATGTCTGTCTTGACATTGTGTTCAATTGTAGGATTATGCAATGGAATCTGATGAAACACGAATATATAATGCAGCACACTTGATGGTTGCAAGTTTAGCTGGAAGCTTGGCTCATGTAACATGCAAGGTTATACTCTTTATTACTGTTTGGTTATTTCACTCTGCTGTTTGGTTGTCTTTGTTATGGTATTTCAAATCCTTCTTATCAAGGTTCAATGATATTAAATTATGTTTCTGGTTGTTAGGAACCTTTGCGTAATTCGATATCAAGTCAGCTAAGGAATTCACTTCAGGGTTTGAATATTGCAAGTGACCTGCTGGAGCACGCTGTGCAACTTGCTACAAATGATAACCTTGATCTTGGTTGTGCAGTAATTGAGAATGCTGCTACAGATAAGGTTTTACATCTTGTTTTACCATAGAAGTACTTTATCTTCTGCATTGGTGGTGCTGTTTTTCTTGTTTTTAATGCAAAAATATTAATTGGGAGCGGATTAGTTATAGGTGGTTGTGGAAAAGATGTGAGTAGGGAATGATTATTAGTCAGCTCAAACTATGTAGCTATGGTAGTTAGGTACAAGTGACTGGTGTAGCTTATTTGCAACAAATGAAATTTGTTTAAACAATCTATCATCTCACAATTCGCATTGTAGTGCTGTAGGTTGGTCGACCCAGTGCCTCAACTATGCCTTTCGAGCTAGTTTTTTTACTGTATCTAAGTTGGCCTAGGCCTGCCGTCTGCCTACCATCTATCATTTCTTGTTATTCTGTTTTGTGCTAACATTAAGCTGGAATCATTTGAGCTGTCTTCACTTGGGATAATAGGAACTAAATTGGTTACTACCCATGTCTTACATCTGTAGTAAACTGGAGAGATCTTCTTTAGGCTGGATAACTCAAAGAGTAACTGTAGCTAGTACTTTTGAGTCATCAGTGTGGTGTTTACAAAATGACCCTTTGGACCTTTCTTTATCTGCCACAGAATGATAATATTCAAACTAAAATGAGGGAAGTTGAATATTGCCTAAAAATTTCTGATGCTGAAGCAGTTGTAGTTTGGTTAAAAATAATGATCCTGTAGTGTCATGGATTTTTGATTTGTTATGACATTAGTAGAATCTTTCATTCATGTTTCTGACGTGTAGGCGGTACAAACCATTGATGGGGAAATAGCCCAACAACTTTCTTTAAGAAGGAAGCATCGTGAGGGTGTTGGTCCAACATTTTTTGATGGAAACATGTATTCACAAGGTTCTATGGGTGTTGTACCTGAACCCCTTCGACCTAAACCTGGTCACCTGTCTGTCTCTCAACAGCGAGTTTATGAGGTACAAAACTGTTCATTTCTTTCTCAAGGGATTGGTTTTTCGCTGACAGTGATGGAACTGAATGTTTCTCCTGATCTTCCCTTCTGTTTGCAGGATTTTGTTCGGCTTCCATGGCAAAACCAATCGAACCAGAGTTCACATACTATCCCAACGGGTTCTTCAACTTCTGCTGGTTCTACTGCTCTGGCTGGTGCATATGGTTCAGGGTCTGCACAACTTACTGCAGGGTACTCATCCACTCCTGGAAATGTAGGATTTGAAGCTGTATCTCGGACATTAGACTTGGCTTCTGATGCCGTTGAATCTAATTCAGCTGCACTACTTAGGTATTTGCTCGGTAATTTTTTTTTTGGTAGTTTTCAATTTGAATTGCTAAAATCTGTAATTTTGTGTTATGTTCCAGTGCATCTTCTATTCAAATTGGGGCAGCTGATGGTGCTGTCCAGCAAAGTTCTGAAAACAATCCTGTCACCATCTCGTTTTCTTCAGCTGCTCCGGCCCCTGAACTTCATTCAGGGGATACTTCTGATGCCGTGAAGGTGAGGGGAGTTGTCTCTATTCAAATTTCATGCTGTCAGAAGCCTCACTGTTGGTATTAACATGTCTTTCTAATCTGTTTAAAGGAGTTGGGAGTTTCTTCACAACCAATATCTTCATCAGCTGGTTCTGACCGACTTGGGGGTAGCACTTCAGAGCCGTCATTGAGCACAAGGGATGCATTGGATAAATATCAGATAGTTGCACAGAAGGTTACATCTGGCATAATCTGCTTCTCTTTCTGATTTTTAATTTCTCCATGAGCTTTCCATTATTTTTGATATTTTAAAGCATAGGATTGGCTTGTAAACATTGCCACTGGTGATTGTCTTGTTTTTTTTTTTTCCTTTAGATTTTAAAGTGTAAAATATGAGCGTATTTCTTCTGCTAACTCTTAAATTTTTTTTAGTTGGAGGCTTTGGTTAGTAGTGATGGTAGAGAAGCAGAAATCCAGGTATTGTGTCTTGCCTTTTTCTTAGTATGTGATGCCACCTGATGTATTGTTGAATAGGTCATATTAAAAATCTATTTAGTTTTGTTTCTGATTATTGGATGAATCGTTGTTGTCTATTTTATCCCTTGAATTTGTTCCTTTTCTGATTTTTATTTGAAGTTTCCTTTTGCTGTCTTTCTTTTTTTTCTGAACCTAAAACGCTATTTACTCACTTATAATATTGTGTTCAGGGAGTAATGACTGAGGTTCCTGAGATCATTCTCAGATGTGTGAGTCGAGATGAGGCTGCCTTGGCTGTGGCGCAAAAGGTTTGCTTCACCATTTACTGATGGCTCAATTTTATGTAATTTTTTATTTTGGCTTTCTCTTTTGCAGCTACTGGTTGTCTGTTGACTTCCATTTTAGCCTCTGACCAACCAACCTTTGTTATGGTGATTCTTGTTAAATGCACGTCACGTCTTGAGTTCTTTCTTTGGTTTTACACAGGTTTTCAAGGGTTTATATGAACATGCATCAAACAATTTTCACGTAAATGCTTGTCTTGCAATTCTGGCTGCCATTCGTGATGTTTGCAAGCTTGTAGTCAAAGAACTCACTAGCTGGGTATGTCTGACTCAATTTCATCTCCTGAAGCAATGATGTGACTGGGAGAGCATTGTTAATTTTTTGAGATTAATGTGAATCATGGCGTGCTTTATGGTTCATTGAAGTACCTCTGCATTGCAGACAATAATTTTGTTTGACCTCTCAGTTGTCTAATTCTGTGCTAGTTTATTATCAGTTTGAAAATACATCTTAATGTTCTTCCATTGATGTCTGTTTGTTAATTTATCAGTTTCAAATTGTTTCCTACAGGTGATTTACTCAGATGAGGAGCGAAAGTTCAACAAAGATATTACTGTTGGCCTTATACGCTGTGAATTGCTCAATCTTGCTGAGTACAATGTTCATATGGCAAAACTTATTGATGGGGGAAGGAATAGTACGTATATGGAAAATTTTATCTTTTAGTCCATAACACTGCAGTTCATTAAAATTGATTACTTCCTTGAAATGTTCAGAGGGTGCTACGGAATTTGCTGTTTCACTTATTCAAGCATTAGTTGTTGAGGAGTCAAAAGTTATTTCCGAACTCCACAATCTTGTTGATGCACTGGCTAAGGTTTGTTTGGGCATTCAATTTTTTTTTTTTTTTTATAATTGGATTGTATATTTCCGTGGTTTCTCAGTCATTCTTTGTTTCAGCTTGCTGCAAAACCTGGATCTTTGGAATCATTACAACATCTGATTGAGATTGTCAAGAACCCTGTTTCTAACTCTGGTGTGTTGTCTGGTTTTACCATGGGAAAAGAGGATAAGGTCAGACAATCTAGAGATAAAAAGGTTAGCAGAGATTCCATACTTCTTCTGTTTTTCTTCTGTCGTGATTCTGAAACTCCATCTATCTTTTGAAACAGGCAGCAAGCCAGTCTATGTCTAACAGGGAAGATTATAGCATTGTTGAGTCTGTGGAACCCGATCCTGCTGGTTTTCGAGAGCAGGTAGAGTTTTATGCTGTTTGGAGTTTATGATTTTCATTGAGTTGCAGACCCAATTGATACGTTACGTGGAGTCCAATCAATATCAGCTCTCCATTTTTTACCTTGAGGACTTTAAATGATTTTTCATGCTGTTATCATGGGTTTCATTTGACATAGACAACTTGTTCTTCCTCTTTTCTTCCAAGTAGTCAGTTTCCTCTCTCTGACACACACACACGTGTGCATGTGTGCACTCGAACACAGGCACAGACACAAACTTGAGGTTTTGTTGTTCTGATGTTCAGTTAGACAAAAAAATTATGGTACATAAGGTTTTGTCTTAATGATCGAGTAATCTATTTAAATGCATGTGTTGGTGCCATTTTGTGTAGGTTTCCATGTTGTTCGCGGACTGGTATCGGATATGTGAACTTCCAGGTGCAAATGATGCAGCTTCCACTCATTACATCCTGCAATTGCATCAAAATGGACTGTTGAAGGGAGATGATATGACAGATCGGTTTTTCCGCATCCTCACAGTAATCTTTATTTCTACTTTATCTTGTTTTTGGCATTCATTGGAAGTTGCAAATATAATCCCTTCGATTCACCTCAGGAACTCTCTGTCGCACATTGCTTGTCTTCTGAGGTGATTAATTCTGGGGCACTACAATCATCTCAACAAGGGCAAAATTTGTCTTTCCTTGCAATTGATATTTATGCGAAACTTGTCTTTTCAATATTAAAGGTAAAAACTATTGCTTGTGAATCTGCTCTCAATGGCTATCTTGGATCTAGTTTTCATGTTTTTCCTTCTCTAATATGTGTATATATATTTCTTTTGAAATGTTAGGTGGAGCAAGGATCGAACAGATTTTTCCTTTTACCCAAGGTGAATCTTAAGTGAATGATTATTTTGCAATTTTTACTTCCTTTTTCAACATATTCTAGATGATATCTGTGGCTTTGAACAGATTCTGGCTGTGACTCTGAGATTTATACAGAAGGATTCAGATGAGAAAAAAACGACTTTTAACCCAAGACCATATTTCAGACTGTTTGTGAACTGGCTTTTGGACCTTGTTTCCTCAGACCCTATTATTGACAGCACAAATTTTCAAGTAAGTCTTTATTGCATTTATTTTAGACGATACTGTCTTTCGTGCTCTAACATTAATTGTTCATGTTACAGATCCTGACAGCCTTTGCCAATGCATTCCATAATTTGCAGCCTCTTAAAATTCCTGCATTCAGGTTAGCATTCTGCATATTTAAGAGTTTGCTAGTTGAGGTTTGATAGTGCTGTTAATTGGGTATTACATCACTAAATTTTTAAGCCTGTATTTTTATTATTTTAGTATTGAGTTGAAGTGTTTTTTCCATATGAGAATGTAAAATCGTGCGACTTGCGATTTTAACTATGCCAGTATACATCCATCATTTTAGCTCATGGATTTTGTAGTTCACAAGTATGCTATAGAGGTGAAAGGCATGTTACCCAGATATTGACCATTAAAAAGCAGTGGCATTTTGATGTATTTTTTCTTTTCTGGAAATTGACAAAAGTCTGGAAGGTCTTAAATTTTCAAGTTGCTTGTCTTTATCCTGTGCCGTGCACGCCCAACTTCACTAGAAGTGTTTGACTTTTCTATAAGTTGTGTATGCTTGACCTCATTGAAAATATGGCTTTTCTTGAAGCTGTGCATGCTTAACTTCATTAAAATTGTTCTTCAGCTTTGCATGGCTTGAGTTGGTCAGTCACAGGAGCTTCATGCCGAAATTGCTTACTGGAAATGCTCAGAAGGGTTGGCCCTATGTCCAGCGCTTGCTAGTAGACTTGTTCCAGTTCCTAGAGCCATTTTTAAGGAGTGCTGAACTAGGAATGCCAGTATGCTGCCTCCACTTATTGCATGTTTGCAGCTCACTAAAAGTTATTGTGTTGATAGCTCAGATTCATTCCTTTTTTTGTTTGCAGGTTCACTTCCTGTATAAAGGTACACTAAGGGTACTGCTGGTGCTACTTCATGATTTCCCCGAGTTTCTATGTGATTATCATTTCACTTTTTGTGATGTGATTCCTCCAAGCTGCATACAAATGCGTAATATTATCCTCAGTGCATTTCCCCGCAATATGAGGCTGCCAGATCCATCTACTCCTAACTTAAAGGTGCCCATTGATCATAATTAAAATTGTGTTTCTATACAAATCACAGATTGAATATCATGCTCGTGCAACTAATACTGAGTAAGGTTCCTTGTCTCCCACTTGCAGATTGATTTGCTTCCCGAAATAAGGGAGGCTCCTCACATTCTCTCTGAGGTTGATGCAGCTCTAAAAGCAAAGCAGATGAAAGCTGATGTGGATGAGTATCTCAAGGTATTTTTTAATTCCATGTATTGTTTATACAGGCCCAGTGAATTCTTTTTAGTTCTTAAATTGTTGAAATTAGCATTCTTTCCTTCCTCATTGAACTGGTGATGCAATGTTTTATTGTTTCAATATTACTTTTGCCACTATTGGTTCTTCATATTGATGGCATTATCTTTCCAAAATTTCTGAACTATTCTTGTATTTATTTTTGAGTAAAGGTTATGCTCATCTGTAGTATCTTCTGAAATTATTGTTTTGGAACTTTCTTCAGACAAGGCAGCAGGGTTCTTCTTTCTTGACTGAATTGAAGCAAAGATTACTTCTTTCACCAAGTGAAGCTGCCTCTGCTGGTACCCGTTACAATGTACCATTGATGAACTCCCTTGTACTTTATGCTGGGATGCAGGTAATTGTGGTTTATTGGTTTAATATATTTATATATTTTAATATTTTTCTTGTCACTCTCATCATATGAGGAAGTTTCTGTGGTTATACATGTAGGGAATTATGGCCTGTTTACAAGTAAAATTTGGTTGTTGATGCCAATAAATGTCGTTTAATCCTCTGAACTTGTTCAATTTCTCGCTCACTTTTTTCCCCCTTCTACAAATTTACTTCTATAGTATGACTTCCCTGCCTTTTCATATTTTTTTTTGTTGTTTAATTTTGAAATTTTCTTGAACTTCAGGCCATCCAGCAGCTGCAGGCAAGAGCACCTCATTCACAATCAACAGGAAATACTGCTCCTCTAGCTGTGTTGTTGGTTGATGCTGCTTTGGATATTTACCAGACTCTTATAGTGGAATTGGACACTGAAGGGCGATACCTCTTTCTGAATGCAGTTGCCAACCAATTGCGCTATCCAAACAACCACACTCATTATTTTTCTTTTGTGCTGCTATATTTATTTGCCGAATCAAACCAGGTACAAACTCTTGTTGTTTTCAGAGTATGCATTTGCCCTTATTGATAATTTAACTTGATCCTATATTCTGTGGTATTTTGTGAAATATTTTGCTGTACATGATGAATTCCCTGATGCCAGTGATGGGTTTCTCTGCTATCATGCTTAGGATTTGTTTGCTTGTAAGATGTAAATATAAGACTAATTCAGCGTGAGGTCCTTGGTTGCTCACAAAAGTGATCAATAATTTTATGTCCAATAGTATAATTACTTTGTGTTTCTTGTTTATAGAAAAAACAAATGTTATTTCTTACATTTTTCTCTTGCCGTTGAGCAGGAAATTATTCAGGAGCAAATCACGAGAGTCCTGTTGGAACGCTTAATAGTTAATCGACCTCATCCGTGGGGGCTTCTGATTACGTTTATTGAGCTCATCAAGGTAATACTGCATTCTGAAGTCAGCAACGGCTGCTTTTTTGTTTCTTTTTTCCAACCCACCTGTAAATTGATTTTTGTTTCCTCCCTTGCAGAATCCTAGGTATAACTTCTGGAACCGTTCTTTCATAAGATGTGCTCCAGAGATTGAAAAACTCTTTGAATCAGTGGCAAGATCATGTGGTGGTTTAAAGCCTATGGATGAGAGTATGGTCTCAGGCTGGGTTTCTGAGGGCACACATTAAGGCTTTAGACATACCTGTGAAACTTTTGCCATCAGTTGTAATCTACATATTATTTTGTAAATAGCACCCAAAAAAAGAGTACACTAGGAGGTTATGGAAACATTTTGCAATTTTGTAACATTATCATTGGTTGGCGCATGGCCTAATGGGTTGTTGATGCAATTGTCATCTCTCATACTAGTATAATTTTTTTTTTTGGCTCGGCCCAGTTGCCATTGTCCTCATTCCTTGCTGTTTCTTACTTTTCACAGTAACTGGTAAAGTAAAATTGGAAATGGGAAAAAAAAGAAGTTTGATGTTTCCTACTCTTCAAAGTAACTGGTAAAGTAAAATTGGAAATGGGAACAAAAGAAGGTTGGGGGATGAACCAAAGGATGCTTGCCATTGTGGTAGTAGTAATATATATCTCAAGATTTAATAAAGGAAAAAAAAATTATAATGAGCTGTCGTATCTGCAGCTTATACCACCATATACGATGATGGCATAGGTGTCCATATATTGTTGCGTGATTGTAATTATAATTATTGTGACATTATAACGGGTTTTAATGATTGTAGATAAATGGTTAGAGCTAAACCAGTAACATAAAGGGTTTCAGATCCTTTTTTTGTCTCTTTTACCAAATGAAATCTAAAAGCTGACAGCAAACGCATTATGAAAAAAGATCAGAATGCTGTATGTAGCACTGTAAAATGGCCAATTTTACATTGTCATCCACGTAAACATGATGGTGCGAAATTTCAGAATCCTTAGGAGTGAGTGGAAGGGTAGGGGTACAGTTTCTAAGCTTCACTGCGTACAAAGTAGAGTTTCCCCGCAACATGAAGAACTGCAACAAAAGCAATAAACCCAATGCTCATAATTAGCACGACATTGGGAGAGATCTTTAGTCCTGGAGCATCATCGGTGTAAAACTGAAGCATTGTCCCAGCTGCTCCTCTCGAGCCTCCACTACTTGTTGTCCTTCTCCTCCGCATACTTGCTGTAGCTGCTGCACTGCCTCTTGGCGGAGCACTTCCACCTAAAGCCATTTTCTGTAATCAAGAAACCCCCACCCCAAAAAAAAAATCTCGAAACAGTTCAGAACCGTTTTTAATATACACTACATGACATTGGGACAATCTCTACGTCTCATACTTCAATATGATCATCTTATTGAAGATGATCTGCCAAAAGCCTCAAAAATCAAAACAATCAGATCTCGTATAAATTAAAAATTACACACAAAAAAAAAGAAAACTAAATTTGTAGCAATGAAAATCGAGAAAAAAAAAACCAAAACTAAAACAGAAACCGTTAATTTTAACAGACTAACAGAGCAAATTTTAACAGCATTGAAAATTTTCCATGGGAAAGTTGGATTTTATTCGCAATTAGATAATAAACTTATAGATAACTATAACAACAATATGTTTTGAACTATAATTGAGATAAAAAGCCGGATCTTCTACATGAATGCGTCCTAAACTAGCGAAACCGTAAGAAGAGCAAACGAGTACTCACCTGCCTGACTTTGATTTGCAGATATCGGCGATCAAAATGCGTTGAATCTTTCGGTCAAAAAAAAAAACGATGCATTGAATCTAAAATTGGAGAGGCTGCCTGCTTCGTTTTTATGTAACCACTAGTCCACGCATCTTAGCCTATCATCACCAGCCACGTCCGACTCTAAGCCTCGTGACATAATACAGCTAATTTGAACATATGATCACTGAATAAAAATTAGCTATTTCAATTTGGTTATAAAATTTTAATTTGTAATTTTTTTGTCACTAAATTTTAATTTTTGTTTCAAATGTGTCTTAAAATAATTTAATATTATCATTTTAGTCTAAAAAATTATTTTTTTACAAATAAGTTCATAGGTTTTAAAGATAATAAATAAAATAAAAAAATATATTTTTACTTTCTCCATGCCTTTCATTGTAGATAATCTTGTCCATTATTTATGTTTATTTGACTGGTCTAATATTAACAGTTTGAGAGTTTTAAGATAATAATTATTTGACGCAAGATACGAAAATATTAATATTCTCCTAAAATATCATAATCAATATACTGTAGCTTGTTGAATATAATAAATTAAAATACTTGATACAAATTGTATAGTAAATTAAAATTTAATAAGTTTTTTTTTTGTGTGATAGTATTTTTAGAAATTTTTTTGAACACGGAGAAAGAAGATAGGAATTAAATGGACTATTGTCACTAGAATATTTAAAATTTATCACTGTATTTTATAAAAAAATAAATATTTATAATTTATTATAAGTTTAGTTTATAAATTGAATTTTAAATGGTTGTTTATTTATAAAAAAATTATTGTATTAAATTAATTTTGATGAATTATTGGAATTCGAACTCTCTATTCGATTTCCCATTTATCCAGTAATTATTTTAATCTAAACCAAGCAAATGATCTAAAAAATATAATAATAATAATAATAAAAATACACAACTTTCTATTGTATTCAACACAGTCACAATATTAATTATGATTTTCGTTGTGAATACTAATCTCTTCCTGCTCTGCGTCTAATAGTTATTTTCTTAAAACTCTCAAATTATTAGTATTAGACCAGTCAAATAAACACAAATAATGAACAAGACTCTCTATAATGGAAGGATTGGAGAAAACAAAAATATATATTTTTATTTTATTTATTATCTTTAGAACCTATAGACTTATTTGTAAAGAAATAATATTTTGGACTAAAATAGTAATATTATATAACTTTAAGGCTTAAAATTTTAAACAAAGAATACGTTCAAAACAAAAATCAAAGTTTGATGACCAAAAAATCACAAAATAAAGTTTGGTAACCAAATTAAAATCGCAAATAATATTTAATAACCATTCGAATAATTTATCCCGGCTTAGCTTTATTTATTTATTTATTTTAATATAGATAGGCACTTGGGCATCCCATTCATTCCATTTTCTAGATTTATTTGTTAGCCGAAAAAAAAAACAAAGCTTTTTAGTTTAACACAAATATTTTTGTGTTACTTTTCAAAATTATCTTTTCTTTTACTTGTCATAATGAGCTTTTATTAGAAAAAAAATGATTTTTATAATATTCAGTGCAAAAATTTCTACTTTTTATCTTTCTCACACAACCCATTAACTTTTTAATCTCAAAAAAAAAAAGTACTTGATAGCAATATGCACCATGCACTAAAAGAAAAGAAAGTACCTGAAGTTAGGCAACAAAGAACGTCATCAAATGGCAGGAATTTGCGAGTTCAACTAACTGTAACTAAAAGTGGTAAAAATTTCTTTTTAAAATATAAGGTGTAACCAAACCGTCACGAATTTGCAGGTTCAACTAACTGTAACTAAATGTGGTAAAAATTAGTTTAAAAAAGTGTAATACCCCAGGGCATGTGTGGTATCGATAATACGATTTATGTTGAATAAGATTTACACTTGTATTCCTACCAAGTCAGATGACTATCGCTAACTAAATTAGAATATCTGACCTAGCTGAAGGTTTATAAAAACAAAATGCCCTGGCTTAATAAATTCACACTGCTTATTATCTTGGCGTACACTTTACCCGCTTGAATCTGCAGAGATTTTGCTAATTAACAGTATGCTTCCCATAAGCAGCCCCTTTGTGAAAAAAAGCGCCAGCAAATCTTTATCTTCATCATCTATTTTAGATTCAGTCTATGGAGTGTCTGAAACACTTCATAGCTTCGATGTCATATTATCAACTGAAATGGAAACCCACACTCTCATCTTCAAGAGATGAATTCAACCCTTCAATCCCTTGAAAAATCTACCACCTTTATTTCCCACCCCAGTCCCAGCAAGGCTCAAGGAAAGGAAAGATCTGGAATCTGGCCTCCATTTCAACTCTTTCAGAACAGAGAATAGAGATGCCAGGGCAGGACTCACTTCACTATCCTTTATCTTGTTGCTTGATATTACCCTTAATCTTTGAAGCTCCTTCCAGTTAAGAATGACTGCTTCCAAACCACCTGTTGTCAGTGATGAGCATCCTTCTAGAGATAGAAGCTTCACCCTCCTATCAAGAAACACCAAAAAAAAAAAATCATCATAACCCTGAATCACAGTATTCCCAAGGTAAAATATATTATATTCAGAAACTTATAGGTACAGTATTCCCCCAATGTTTAATCTGAGATTGGAAGGGATATGGAGGAACAGAAAAGGACTTCGAAAGAAAGAAGTTATAAATTAGGTGAATCAATTATTCAAAATGTTACCCTACTTGCATTTCGTTTATGAATTCCAGGTACAATTTAGCTTTAGAGTGCTCAACAAATTTCCCTCGATGACAAAATGGAACTACCATTCTATAAGGTCAACAATTGAAAATGAATGCCACCGAAAAACAAATCAAGCAAAACACGAGGATTATACCTAACATGTAAATGGAAACTGTAATAATGCTGTCGTTCTAGCAGTACCAATATCATACAAATCAAAAGCGAACATATGAACTTGTAATCATAAATGCCACAATGAAATAACCTCATACCTACAAACACTAGCAGTGCCAAATACTTCATCCTCCAGTCCCCAACAGTTCTGGAAAACAATCTCCCTAACAGCCTCACAAACTAAGAACAGAGCTCTCGCCCCAAGTTTATCCTGCATATGACACTGTTGCAAATGCAACTCTTCCAGAGTAGGACAAGACCCCAAATGTTCATCTGGACCTGGACTTGAATCAATGCCCTTGCAAGACTTCAGTGTCAAAGTCTTCAAGTTTCCACAAAATGACAATGCAGCCAACCACCCACCATCCAATCTATGATCAGAAATAGTCAATTCCTCAAGCATTTGACAACACTGTCCTATTGCTTTAATCCCATCATAACTCCCTTCACATCCACAAAGCTCAAGCTTAACTAACCGACGACATCCTTGTGCTAATATAGTTAATCCAATATCAGACACCACCGAATTATAAAATCCATCAACACAACAAAGCAATTTGACTACTTGCAAATTCCTACACCCAGAAATACCTTTCAGTGCAAAATCCCCACAACAATGCAGCTCCAGTTCTTGCAAAGTTTCGCACTTTGTTGAAATACTCAACAACCCAGTTTCACTAGCACCAAATACAATAATTCTTCTTAAATTAGGGTAAGATTTAGCGACCATTTCAAGCCCGCAGTCAATAAAATCAGAAGGTAACATGCAATTCTCTCGAACATACAACCCATTATCTGAATATTCATTACTAATATGAATTGACAAATACTTATTAGTCAGCATAATACCGGAGTTTCTTGGCGTTACAAAACAAGCGTTGACAATACAAATCTCAGTGAGATTAGGGAACCTTCTGAAGATCCGACCCGAATTAAGAAATGACCATTCATTAAGCTTGAGGGAGTGCACCAAACGGCCATGAAGGTACAACCAGCGTTTGCACACAAGAGAATTAGAGATATACTGAGAAATTGGAAGCTTTGAGAAAACTTGAAGAAGAAGCTCGTCGGATAGGAGGGAAGTGTATTCGGGTCGGGTTGTCGGGTCAAGAGAAAGAGAGTGTAGTTCTGATGTTTTTAAAAATGAAAAATCAGTATCAGAAGAAGGTGGTGATGGTGTAGAAGATAATGATCCGAGACGCATCTTCAAAACAACATGCTTTAGCGATTGGTCGGTCGGTGAACTAAGCTTAGAGCTATGCTTCGCTTTGTTAATGGAGGGAGTGATTTTGGAATAGGGTTAGGGTTAGGACTTGGTGCATTTCGATTTCTATCCTGTGGACTATGACATTTATTTTGGATTTGGGAATTAGAGATTAGGTTTAATTTTTTACAATTTTTTTCACTGTTGTTAATTTAAAAATCTGTTTCCAATGTCTCCTTGCCGCGTCCATTTTTACTGCGCCCTCTCCACATCTACACCAGTAAAAAAAAAAAAATTGTTGTTCGGAATTGTTAGATTTGTGGGGTGCAATAAAAAAAATTTCTTTTTCAAAATCATTTTAAAATGATATTGTTTTGTTTACGGCGCAGTAATGATTTGGTGTGAAAAATCAATAATTTTTATTGCACTTTTAGAAAGCAGGAAATCCGTCTAATCCTAAAAGTCAAGTTCCAATTAGTGGTGATGTGGTGAGATTTGATTGGATAAACAGACATGAAGAACAGTAGTTGATGTGCACTAGATTAAGGCCATTATTGATTGTATGTTTATTATTGTGAAGCTTGAATTAAATGATCAATAAAATCATCAACTTTCTGTTTGTTTTGTTGCCCACAATTTAAGTTGTTGGTTTCCTTGAGAGCATTTAAAAATAAATAAATAAATAAAGAATTTGTCTTATGTAAAGTTGTGACAATTGTGGGTCTGTATAGTACTCTTTAAGGCTCATACGACTTTTATCAATTTCCCTGCAAAAAAAATAAATAAATAAATAGTAATAAATGATGAACTATGAAAAATTCCTATATATTGACCTTTAAATTGGATCTTGGTTCAGGTGGGTTTATAATAAGGTACAAAAAAAATATATCCCATATTTCACTATAGAACAAAAAGAAATGAGAAATATATATAAATTCTTCTTAGAAACTAGAAAGTGTTGTAAAGGAGGTGTTCTTGGAATTGATATTGTATTTACTTTAGAGTTTATACATCTCACTCTATGATTTTATTTATATGTTTACAGAACATAATTTTCATGTGCTGATAGAAATGGTATGGCTGTTAAAAGCTGAGTAATCCATGGGTATAAAAGGGTGTGATTCTTATTTTCTTGTTTCGGTTTAAAATTTATATGTATATATAAATTATGTAATTCGGATTGAGATTGTTAAATTTTTCTAAAAATTGTAGTATTTTTTTTGTCCAGAACAAATTTAAACCTAGAAAAAATTACATAAAAAATTCCAACCTTTTAGGGTTCTTTCAAATAAAACTCTATTCAATTTTTTCTGTCATTTAAAATCTCAACCTATGAATCGTTAACAACGGGAACCTTCCGTTACGAAAGTCATAACAGAGGGTTGATGTGGCTGTTAACATCTGTTATGTTAAGAGTTATATGTTCTAAGGGGGTCCCATAAACATGACATTTCAAAACTGACTCAGCCCATACATTTTCATTAAAAATTCAACTACTAAAAACCAACCTACTCATTCCCAATAATTCCCAAACCTGAAACCCTAAATCAGTGTTTCCTTCCTATTATTTTTGTTCCCTAAAATATGGAAATCAGAGGAGCTCAGCAAGCTTGTGGACATAGAAGACCTGCGTGGCTAACATATTCGTGGATGGAGTGCAACCCAGGTCAAAGGTTTTATGCTTGTTCATTGCATAGGGTATGATTTTTTTTTTTTTTAGCAAAAGCTTTGTTACACCAGAAGATATGTTCATTGGGTTTGGTTGTAAGAACCTGGAGATTTTAGCTTCTCCATATGGTATGACCTACCAACATGTGTCTATGGAAGGCAAGTTGTGGCCAGACTCTTGAATGACACAAGCACACTTGCTTGAAATTTGCGGCAAACCAAAGATGAAAAAGCTAGATTAATGCAGTTAATGGAAGAAAAGCTTAAATATGAAATTGCAAAAAGAGATACGAAACTGAAGTGGCTTAGGCGCATTTTGGTTGTGTCATGATTACTTTTTTAGGAAAATGTTGTATGGGTTAGTTTAACTTATGGGTGTAATGATGTTGTCAATTGGCAATAGTTATGTTATGTGTGTTGTAGGTTCAAAATATGTAGAATTTTATGTTAATTGGCAACTTGTTAATGACAATGTAAAGTGACTTATGTTAATGAAAACTTAACTTTGCGCACGATTTCTTGGTTTTCTTTTGATATTGTGAGCTATTAAAGCATGAAATGTCAAAAAGCATGCATGCAAAGAAGCATTACTTCGAGCCACATGAAACTTCAAGTCAAATAGCATATTTAACATCCATTAATTCACAAAAAGTTCATAATCTGAGCATACTTCTTTACTGAGTGAATAATCCCTGCCTTACATGAACATCTGTTGTTTTAATGAGAGTTTAGGTTTAACATTTTGACCAAATTTACACTTCCAAAACCATATTGTTCAACCTAAAAAGCTCAATAGTTCAAGCATAATTACATGAGCAAAATAGTTACATGACCAAAGTATGTCCATGAACAGTAAATAATATAAGTTTCTTCATTTGCATCTGTTTTAACGATGTGTCGATGCCTCGCTTGCATCATTTACTTTCTTGTTGGAGGTAGAAATCAGTGTAGATGACTTCTCCAAATCTTTTAGCAATTGGGTGTACCTTGTTGATCTACTCAGAAGATCGAAGTGAATGACTTAGAATGATATTCTCTCCTCTCCAACTAAGTATTTCCTTTGTATTAGCAGGCTGAATGGACAAAATTATAGCGCAAATTTCAACAAAAATAGACTGTTACATAATGAAAATCAAAAGTGCACTAAATTACTCAATTCTTGCAATAAATATCATACCACATTATTTTTTGACTTTCTTGATGGAGCTATAATGGGCAACTTAGACCTGGTTGAAGTAGTCTGACTTTGAGTCGAAGTCCCAAACTGAGGTTGACTGGCAGAAGCTGACTGCTGCTAATACTGAATTGGATTAGCAGACTGCTGAGTAGGAGGTTGATTACTTTGTTGTGCAAGAAATTGCTCATATGAACTAGTATTTGTCTTAGATTAGGGATGTATGGCATGTCTGGATTGTAATTGAAAGCCTGTGTGCTGGCCTGCGAACCGATGGGAATATTCTGTGTGCTGGCCTCTTGTGGGT